>PVKZ01004029.1:0-90740 GCA_004027375.1 Macroglossus sobrinus
CATTACTTAGAATTTATTCCATTCTTTTGTCAAATACACTGACTTTCTGCTCAACTCTGCCCTGGTTTCACAATATTTTGTTTTGACCTTATGGTGCAATTTTCCTAGAGTTTCTAGTTATCTTTCCTTCCCGCCCCCATCCCCTGCCTTGCATTCTATTCATTTTTCATATTCTCAGTTACTATAAAGCCCAGTCATAGTCTCCTCTGGAATCCTTTCACATCTTTTCCTAGGGACCTCCCTTCCAAAGCCTGCTGTCTTCCTGATCCAAGCAGGGTTGGGTGGCTTCTCTGGTTGCTATACAGTTTCTCCCTGCTTTCCCAGTTCCATGTTTTCTGTATCTGCTAGGCCCCTACAATATAGGAATAACTCCTTAAGTTACTTCTGCAGAAAAAGTACATGAGAGAGAAACTTCCTCAGTGTTTGTATGTCTGAAGAGCTTTTATTCTGTCCTCAGATTTGATCAATGATTTGACTGGGCCTAGGATTCTAGATATAAGTTACTTCCAGCAATTTGAAGATCTATTGTCTTCAAGCACCTAAAATTGTTGATGAGAAATGAAATGTGAGTCTGAATTTATTTTTAAGCTAACTCGTTTTTCCTTTAGGAGTATTTTCAAATATTTTTGTACTCCTTGTATTCTGAAATTTCACAATGATCTATTTAGATTGTTGAAGCTTTGAGAGAGCCACTTACCTCATTATGCTCATAAACCCAGGGCAGAATGAATACCTGGTTGCTGACTTTTTTTACATTTGGATTTGAGAACACAGATGGCAGACTATTCAGAATACAGACCCTTTAATTAATTCCTGCTCCCAGCCCCCACTACTCACTTGGTGTCAAGCCTGAAACTTCTGAGTCTAGAACCACACATGGCTAGTTTCCTACATGTAGCTACAAGCCTTTTATCTAAGTTCACGTTGCAGCTTTCTCAGCCCTATCTCCCCAGCTAACTCACACTTGTCCACTACCTTCAACCAAGCTTCTGTAGAAATCTCTGGTCCACCAGTGATTTCTTTCCTATTTTCTTCATAGCGTGGAAGTGAATCTTTTTTATTCTTCTACCATAATTTCCCTGGGGTCTCAGGAGAAACAGTTTGTCAAATGCCTGCCATTTGCCACTCCCCCACCCATTTTTTTTTCATCCTTTTCTACTCTTACCTTTGTTCCAGCAGGTTGAACTGTAGAGATACATTAACCACCTTCCTTGCTTTCTGTGTCTGATTGGATCCAACCAACGTGGAGCCTGAGCAGATGAGAGGTAGAAAAGAGTGAAGCCATGGAAATTATTCCTTCAGCTGTTTCCCTGTGAGGTTGCCTTGGGCTGGCTGAGTCCCTTACTAAAGGCCAGAGCTTTTACCAGGTGGCCCTTTTCACACGGGTCTCTGGCTCCAGATCATAGTATACTTGCTCCTTCAGGTCAGGTGTGGCAAATGACCCAGTCTTCTTTCTGGAACTGGGGCACTGCCCTTTCTTTGTAGTTACCTTATACTCTGCCCACATCTTTGTAAATAATCTCTTCAATAAAGTCTCCTTCATTGATCCAAATTGAGTGCTTTTATTACTAGATGAAACTCTCTGGCTGATACAAAGAGAACAAAAACCATATCTGCCTAGTCCTGTATATAGAGCTAGGTAATCTTAGATAGTTTGTAAAGCATATAACCTTTCCATGTAAACTGTTTTTATTTTATTTTTATTTTTTTGCAACCTAAGACTTTTAGGTACTAATTTTTTGTAGCCATTCAGGTTCACTGTTAAGGGATCCTGGAATTTCCCCTATAATTTCACAATATGTATTTGTGATAGAGGCCTTTAGAGAGCAGGGTTCTTAATATGAGATGGTGTAACCAGGCATACCCTTGAGTCTATTTATGTCCTTGAAATATTCTGACTTACAATTCAGGCATGTGCTTCTGGGTGGCAGGACCTTGTTATTGACCACTGACTGTGTGTTCTCAAGATTAATGGTGACAAACCCAACTCCTGAGTTGTGTCTCTCAGCTACCAAGAGCACAGGAATCATTTGTGGGCACATCTGCCTCTTCCTCCAGATTGAGGTCCCTAATGATAGGGCCTGTGTCCTCGTAAAGTTTGTGTTGCCAACAGCCAGTCCAGAGGCTGCCCATAGCAGGAGTGAAAGTATTTTTTGTATAATGAAGGAAGCCATCCTAGTAGAGTATAAATCCACAGCCCCAGTTGAACATCTTTTCTACTTACCCTGTCCAGTTTTGCTCCATAAATAAACCACTAAAGTGTTCTGAAACCTCTATGAATGGTATTCATCTTAGTCTTTAGGTCCTGTGTATAAGAAAGAATGCTTCCTTTTATTTTTTTTAAATCAAAATAAATTGAATTCTGAATTCCCACATAGCTGGGTTGGAGGGAAGTTTGATCTCCATTCATCCTGGGGGGTGGGAATAAAGCATCCTTTTTCTAGGTCTCATAAGGTTCTGGGAGGCTTCATTGGTACCAGGATGATGAGGAAAGAGATCCATATTCAGTCTCATAATCAACCCAGTAGTCTGATTTCCAAGCTCCCTTGAAGGTGGGTAGCTCACTGTTTCCATTACAAGCTTGGCCCTAGGATCACAGCCAATGCTAGGAGACTGGTGTCCAGCTTCCAGCTTCTTGGGATACACTGAGCTGTTACCACCTAATGAGGCCTGGCTCTCCTCATTGCTTATGGCACCTGCTGACTCAGTTCCTCCCCAGAAGGGTAACTCGTGCTCTCTCTGTCTGCCCTCCTTTGGATCCCCACAGGTTTAATTTTTCCTCTCTTGCCTCTTTTTCCTACTCATAATCTTTTCAAGCTCAGGCTCCTAGAAAACAAAGTCAGGAGAGTTACTTGCCTATAAGAAACTTCTGGTTATTTTTTTAAGACAAAGTGTAAGTTCATTTCTCAGTGGATTTCCCTACCACCTACCTGGGTAGGACTGGTGGTTGCCCATGACACCCTCATCAGTTTGTTGTTAAATGTTTTAGACTTGCCCCTGCATTTAGGCGTTTGTGTTGGAATGTTTGCCACTTCCCCCACTGCAAGCTCGAACTCCTGTCTCCTGCCTATTGTGACGACATAAGTGGCAACTGAGTGGTTGCTTACCTTCATTCCTTTTCTTTTCTCTTCTTGCCTATGATTTTAATTTTTCTCTCTATTGCATGGCAAATTGCTTGTTATGTTCCTGTTTGTATTTCCTATAGCCAATGGCTTTTTAAACAAGTTTTTTCAGGTAAAATAATATAAAAATAGTGTGATCCATTATGGAAAATTTGAAAAATGCAGATGTGTATGTTCATATGCATGCTTCATATTTTCTGCCTACTCAGAATCTTGGATGTCTAATAGACACTGAATCACACTAAAACCTGTACTTTCTCCATGCTTACCTGCTCAGGACTCTAACTTTTCCAGCTGCTCAGTCATCCTGGAATCTACTCTTTCTTACCTACACATCTAATACATTAGCAAACGCTGCTGGTTCTTTCTTCAAAATCCACCCAAATCTGAGCACAGAGCTTTGCTACACTCCTGTTCCAAATCACAGCTCTTGTCTGGATCACCACAGCCTCATAGCTAGACCTTATAGCCTAGACCCCCTACAGTGTTCTATGAGAGCAGCCAAGGATGTCTGTTTTAGGCTTAAGGGCTTGATTTACCCTCCTGCCACAAACTAAAAAAATAGTCAAAATATATGAAACAACTCTTTTATGTACATAAACTCATACTAAATTTGTACATATGTATTATATATACAAATCTAATTATAAACATTCTATTCTTTTACTGGTCTGTCTGTCTAATCTACCACCAGTGAAATATTTTAATTATTAAAACTATCTGATACATGTCAGTATCTGGTATGTTAAGTCTCTTACCCTTCTTTTGCAAAATGTTCTTGGCTGAATCAGGTGTTTCCTTTTCCTGGTGAATTCCATAAGGAATTAATTGGAATTGTTCTACATTTGTAGATTTATCTGAGGATTAATGAATTTCACTTTAGCAGGGCTCAGGTGCCTGCTTTGGGTGGTACCCTGGCTCAGACTGAAGCCAGTCACTGGGTGTGAAGGCCAGGGCATCCTGGGAAGGGCCCCATCCCAGGCCAAGTTGAGCCACAGCCTATGCTCTTCCTGGGGCCACCTGGTATGGGCCACCAAATAGTCCACAGATGAACACCACAGATACTGGGCTTAAAAGTTCCTGGAAAGGCCAAACCGGAACTGAGGCCGGCTGCCATTAGTGCCAGGCTTGAGCTGCTCAGCAAGAGGTACAGGACACCCTAAGGCCAGATGCTGCTTATCTGGGGTTTGTGAAACTTTGAGAGATTTTAGGAAAGTCTCCAGCATGAGCCAAGACAGGCCATTTGTTATTGAAATGTGACTGGAATTAACTTTGGTGGGTATGCAAGTTGGGTGGAATGAGGTCACAGAGAATCCCCAGAGCGGGGTGAAGTGTAGGTTGATGAAGACTTAGATATGATGGCCACCTGTGTTTGCACACTGGAAGAGGGTAGGGCTCAGCAAAGAAATAGTAGATTCTGCCAACACTTCTTTCTCAGAGAAAGCGGTTCCTCTTGCCTTTGACCAGAAGCCAGATAATTCAGTTCCTCCTTGTATGTCTCTGGTGACTTTTAAACTGCTGTCCCAGCACTGGAACTCAGAGGCAATGAGTCCATTCGTGAGTAAGTTCACATGTGGGCCTTAAGAAGAATGCCTGTGACTTGGATCACCCTTCATCTCACTCAGCCACAAATTCTGCTGTTTTTCACAGCTAGAGTCATGAGGACTTCTCTTCCTAAGTCTGGAGCTCTGGCTGGGGAGCCTGGAATGGAGCTAGGACCCCTCACTTCTCCAGGGGGACTCCCTCTAGCTGAAATATCCCTACCAATTTTCAACTGCTACATACTGATGTGTGACAAGACTGTTACACATATCCACTCCTTCTACCAGTCTTTAGGTGGCCTTGTCTGTATATCCTTAGTTGTAGGACTTCAATGATGGTTGTTCTGTAGTTTAGTAGCAGTTTTGATGTGTTTGTGAGAAGAGGTGGGCATGGCTTTTACCTACTCAGCCATCTTAATCAGAAATCCCATTAAATGTAATTATTGATATTTTATTTTCTTTTATTTCTTATTTTTTTTCTTGCCTTTCTATGGAGTTTTTATAATTCCATTTAAATTTATCTATAGTTTTTTTCACTGTATTCCTTTATATAGCTTCCTTAGTGGTTGCTCTAGGTATTATATTAATTATTATATTATAAGTTATGTATTATATAGACAGAACTTGTCACAGTCTACTGGTATTGATGTTTTATCAGTTTGAGTGACATGTAAAAAACTTACTTCCCTTTATTATATCTCTTTACCCTCTTTCATTTATAATTGTCTTAAATGCTTCCTGTACATACACTTAGAACCACATTACAGTATTATAAATTTTTTAACTATCAAACAGAATTTAGAAAACTGAATATATGAAGGAAAATGTATTGTATTTAACCATATTTTTATTCTTTTAATTGTTCTTCTTTCTAGATGTTCCAATATTCCATTTTCTAGTTTCATTTGTTTACAGAACTACTTTCAGCCATTCTTTTTGAATAGTTTGCTGGCAAAAAATTCTCTTAGTTCTTTTTCATCTGAAAATGTCATGATTTGCACTTTATTTCTCAAGGATGTTTTCACTGGATATACAAAACTGGGTTGATAGTTTTTTTCTTTCAGTGCTTGAAAATTATTGTGCCACTTTCTTCTGGTCTCCATGGTTTCTGATAAGAAATCTGCAGTCATTCAAATTGCTTTATCCCCTATAAATAAGATATTGTTTTTCTCATTGCTTTGAAGATATATTCTTTGTCTTTAGCTTTACAAAGTTTGGCTTTGGTGTCTCTTAGTGTGGAGTTCTTTAAATTTATCCTATTTGTGATTTTCTTAGCTTCTTCAATCTATAGGCTTATGTCTTTGCCAAGTTTGGGAAATTTTTAACCATTACATCTTTGAATACTTTTTGGCCCCACCCTTATTCTCATATTCCTCTGGAATTCTGATGACATCAGTGTTAAATTTGTCGTTACAGTCACACAAACTCTATTCATTTTTTAAAACTCTGTTTTCTCTTTGTTGTTCAGACTAGGTAATTTCTTAATTTCTTTCTTTTTGTTTCTCTCTCTCTCTCTCTCTCTCTCTCTCTCTCTCTCTCTCTCTCTTTCCCATTGAGAGCATTACTCCATTATGCCTTGTGCAAGAATTAGTTTGTCTATTTAGACATCTTACCAACTATATTATAGACTCCTTTGAGGACAGGAGCATGGCTTTTTTTTCCACTAAAAATTAAAAAGTATTTTTTTAAAATTACAGTTGACAGACAATATTGTATTAGTTTTATGTGTACAACACAGTGATTAGACATTTATATAACTTGCAAAGTGGTCACCCCAGTAAGTCTAGTACCTATTTAACACCATACATTGTTATGACATCAGAACAGGTCATTTCTATTGTTGTAACTTAAATTTACTGATTCTTTCTTTTGTTTTTCCTCCTCTGTTCCCTCCATGTTTGAGCCCATTTTAGTTGTACTTTCTAGTACTGAAATTTCCATTTGCTTCCTCTTTATATCTTCTATTATTTGCTGAAATTTTCTATTTTTTCATTTGCTTCAAGCTTGTTCATAATTATTTATTGAAACATTTTACAATGACTGTTTTGAAATATTTGTCAGCTAATTTTAACATCCTTGTTATCTTGGTATTAGTATCTATTGATTATATTTTTACATTCAAGTTGAGATTTTCCTGGTTCTTGGTATGATTTTTTTTGTTGAAACTTGTAATTTTAGGTATTATGAGAATCTGGATCTTATTTAAACCTTCTGTTTTAGCTCCTTTCTTGTGACACTGCTCCAGTAAAAGGAAGGTGCTGCTTCATTACTGCCAGGTGGTGGTAGAAGTCCAGATTCACACTTGGTCTCTATTGACACCTATGAAGGGAGAGGCTCCTCATTATCACTGGTTGGGAGTGAGAGTTCTGGCTCCCCACTAAGCCTCTGCTGACACAACCCTGGCTGGGAGTAACAAGAGTGTCTCATCATTACTCTCCACATGGCCTCCACTGACACCACAGGGTGAGGCATGGAGTAGCCCCATTACCACTGGGCAGTGGTAAAAGTCCTAATTCTTCTTTAGGTCTCTCTAATACCACCCCTGTGGAGAGAGTGAAGAATGCCTTGTTACTACAAGATGAGGTAGGAAATCCCAACCCTCTACTCAGCCTTCTGTGACACCACCCTTATAGGGGGTTGGGGGTTGCTCATTACAGCCTGTGAGAGTGGAAGTCTAGGTTCCCCACTCACCCTTTGCTGGCAGGTAAGACCACAGTTATTTTTTTTGTGACATTTGGCTGGAGTAGAACAGTTATTGTCTCAAATTTTTCAGTCTTGCTAGTTTTTTTCCTGGTTCTTTGGCTAGAAAGAACAGAGTTTTGTTTTTGTCTGTGTAGTTTGATGTTTCTGGGTTGCAGCTTTTTTAGCTACAAGTTGTGGATATCTAAGGCAAAAAGTGAATCCAGAGAACTCACTACCATGTTGTTCCTTGGGGATGATATGGTAGTTATCCCTCAGATCCCTAGCCACTCTGCCTTTTTTCTCTCCACTTTTCAGAGCCTTCTTATGTTAATTTTATATATAATATCAAAAGTTTTTAGTTTTTACTTAGCTGGAGGAATAGGGAAAAGTACACCTATTCTTATCTTTCCAGAACTTTACATAAAATTTTATTTCATATATTTTTCTTGCTTAGTGTACTAGTTGTATTTCTGGGACAAAATCAAATAATAGCAGGAAAAGCATCTAGCATTTTCTCATTTCTCATTCACTGGGAATGCCTCTAATGTTATCTCATGAATTATGATACTTTGTGTTGGACATTAGTTTGAGACATTAAATTCAGTTAATATACTTAAATTCAGTTTAACAAATATTTAATAGTACCTACCATGTATAAATCACTGCTTTAAAGCTGAACATATAGGTAGCAGGAAATAAAGAGGTCATAATTATTTTCTCTTATTTTAAAAATTACCTTTTGCTCTACTACAAGAGCCATCTTTATATTAACAATATGTCTCCCAAATTCCTTAATCCCTCTGGCTTGCTCTGAACTGGAGGAGAGGGGCAGGGAATAATGTGGTTCACATTAGACAGGAGGAATATGAGGTATATTAAGTTATATTAAATCTATAAGACTATTTTGGTTAAGACTCTTGGTGTCAAGTAATATAGACAAGTTCAAGCTAGCATAAGTATACAGAGGCAACTACATTCATTGTACAATAGGAAGCTATTTAATGGCGTCCAGAGGTAGGCCATGTAGCTGAGTCTTAGGCCTCAGGAAGGACTGGAACCAGAATCTTTCAGGACCCTTTATATCTCTGTTTTCTCCCTCACCCAGGTCCTTTGCCTCTACTTATCTTCGGAGTTTGCTTCATTTCTCTCTTCCTGCCTCAGGGGTTGTGACAGACACACCCCAGTTTCCAGGTTTATGTCCTGTCATTCAAGGCAATAGTCCAGGCAGAACTAACTTTTCATTCTTGGCATCAGATTGGCCTATCTAGACACTTGTCAACTCCTGGTCCAACCAGTTATGGCCAGAGAGCCTGGTCATGTGGTGCTAACATGGCTCCTAAGAATTCACCTATATCTTAGGGGTGAGTGACACCCCTAAAAGGTGGAGTGGGTTTTCTCCTTATGCTTTATGAGTATGCAGTAATAACATGAAGCTACAGGGACTACAAAAGAAATTATTTTATATATGCAATAATATAACTGCTCAGAGTAACTATCCTTCATTGGCCTTTCAAATTTAAGTTTCCATAAATCACTGTGAGAATGTTAAGCCTGAGATTATGCCTTTTCTTGGTCTGGGTAGTGAGGTCTTATCACTAGAAGACCCTCCACCTTGCTGTGGGTCATATTATGGCTTATAGTAAACTCTTTGTCTCTGGTTTATATTTACCTTCACCTCTGCCAGGGCTTGTAGATAAATCCAATACAGAAATTCTTTTGAATCTAAATACTTTCAAAAGAGGGGAGCATATTTCCTAGACAGCAAGGTTAGCCACGAATTTTGTTCTTACAGGGTGAGTTCAATCTTTTCCTCAAATCTTTTATTTGCTGATGCTTTTACTTGTATTGGTATAGTAAAAAAATGTTAGGTATAGTTGAGAATCTTAGCTGCTTCCATATCATCTCCAATTTTCATATATAATTCCCAAAAGCTGCAACTTGTCATTTTCCATCCTTTTTCACAGGTAGTATTATCATTCACTGCTGCTTTCCCTTTTTCTTAGACCAGTATTACAGCATTTTCTACTACTCTAGTCAAATACTTTTTCTCTGGGCTTCGCTTCCAGCATTTAGATGTTCTAAGCAACTTCCTTCCTCGCTAACTCTCTGGAGGGTCCTGGTCCTATCTTACCTAGGAGGAATCACATCAAAGTCTATTTCAAGGGCTCAGAGGCACAAAAAGAAGGGCTCACTCCTTCGATAACCTCAGCAGGAATTCAGAATAACCTAGGAACAAAGGCTGTCATGTGACCTCTAATGAATTCCCCACTCATGTCAGTGAGAATGGCCTACTTGGCTAGCCATGTTGTTGGTTTAGTATTCCCCAAGTCTCCCAAGAAATTAAAGCCAATTAAGATTGCTAGGAAACATAGGCAACTTACATACCAAAAACCATCAGGGAAAGCATACCAAATGTTACTATTGAACAATTTTTACCTAGACAGTTCAAGCTGGAAGAGTTGAATAAACCCAGTGCCATAAATTTACATTTCTTTGATTTCAAAACACCACTAATTTTAGAATGCATTGTATCTATAATAACAAAAGAAAGTACTGGCAAGTTTCTTTTGTCATTGATCCTAGAAACATTAAAATTTTGGGGATATGTTTCTTAAAATTGAAAAATTATAGTAATATCTCACAGGAACTAAAAAAATCAGATCACGAGAGTAGACATAGCTGGAGTCGAGTAGTATATAAAAACAGAAGTGATTGAACCTTATAAAATTGCATTCCCTCAACATTTTATGGCTATTCCATTGTAATTTGAGTGCAAATAACTAAAAACTCTGAATATCCCAGTGCTATTTGATGAAATTTCCTCATTCAGGTATGGCATTACCTTTTGCTGGGGTCTGGGTTGCAGATAAAGGGTGCCCTTGTTCCCTGCCCATTTTCAAAACCAATGAAGGAGAGATGTGATGGATGGAGATTGAGTATCACCTCTCTTACAACAATGATATATTGAAAAGTGGTCAGACATCCAGGCCAGGTGGCTTCTTTGACTCCTTGTAGCCAGTTTAAACTTTGGAACTGTCCATCTGAAGACAAGTTTGTGTCTGCAAAGTAGACCCACTTAACCAAGATTTCTGCTGTGAACTAGTTCAAAGGGAAGAAGGCATTTAAACTCATAAATTGAAATAGGTTAACACCATCAAATCAAGAAATATGGACCAGTGGCTGTCACTTATCATTGTAACCCATTCTCAGCTGAGGCCAAAGAGTAAAAAGTGTGATAAGAGGCCAGGAGTATTTAGGGGAAACCCTCCTCATGGAAATTAGATAAATAGATCATACACATTTTTTAAAGGATATCTTTATTCATTCATTTAATATGGTAACCAGCATCCAAGATGGTCTCTAATGATCCCCACCTCCTAGTACTCATATCCTGGTGTAGTCTCCTCCCATATTATTTTGGGATTGATCTGCGTAACTAATAACATATGGCAGAAATGAAGTTGTGTTACTTCTAAGATTTGGCCATCAAAGATGCTGTGGGTTCCAACTTGGAGGCTCTCCCTGGCTTTCTCCCTTGCTTACTTTGAGGGAAGCCAGTTGCTATGTCCTGAGAAGTCCAAAGGAGAGCACTATGCCCAGAGAAATTGAAGCTTCCAGCCAATAGCTAATGGGAAACAGGACCAACAATAAGCATGTGAGTGAGATTGGAAGTGGATTCTCCTGCTCCAGTTGAGCCTCGAGATGACAGAAACCCTGGCTAACAGGTTGATTACAACCTCATGAGAGACCGTCATCTAGAACCTCCCAGCTAATCTGCAGCCAGATTCCTGATCCTCAGAATAATAAATGTTATTTTGAAGCTCCTAAATTTTGGGGTAATTGTTTAGGAAGCAAAATATAACTAGAACATTTAACTAACATTTATTGCAGATATTATTAGTTTTCATGAAGTGCCAAGAACTACTGGAACCCTTGTCCCCAACATCTGCTATATAGATGGGGGAACTGTGATGTGTGCAGCTCTTCGTGAATTTTCTTACAACTCTGTGAGGCCATTGAACTGATTTCAAATTTACGGATGAAAGAACTGTGACTCTAAGAGATTAAATATCATGTTTAAGGATATCAGTTGATTTGTTATACTAAAATAATTAAAGTTAGGTTTGGTTGCCTGCATTGTGTTAGGAGCTTTCTTATTTTCTACATCTGCATGAGAAAAAACAAGACTTATACTAATATTCCGTTGTGAACACAGATGTAATAAAGTATTATTGCTACGGGCTCCAGCATAACAGCCTGGCATGTAAGCATTGCCAGGAGCAGAAAGCACAGTCTTTCTCTGTGTGTTAGGATGCCCCTTGGGGAAAGTTATCTTATTATTGCCTTCATGGTGTCCCCTGAAAAACCTTGGGTGGCATGAAGTGTTGTCTGGGATGTTGGTAGCTATTTGTGATGCAGAAATCCATTTTAAAGCAGCTCCCATTTACAGATAGCCTTTTTGTCTGGCCAGGGTTGAAATGCCAGATGTCTCAAAGAGATTGGTGTACAAAGTGGATAGCTGTAAACCAGCATTGTTTAGTTTTGACGACACCGTTTTATCATGTTCATTTCTTGGAATTTGAGCTTTCTTTATTTGCTCTTGGTTTTAGTGACTAGCAATATAGAAACTATAAATTTTAATATACAATATTTTAAATGCCATCAAATGTATGAAGCTTTTTGGGGCATTATAGTGGCCACTAGATAAATATATTAGTATAATAATTGAGTGATACACCATGTATCCTTAATTTTAATGCTTCTACTGTATAGCATTAAAAATGTACTAATCTACACCAAATTATCAAATTGAGAAAGTTTACCTTCACTGAACTGCAGAAAGTACTTTAAATTAAAAAAGATTCTTTCCAAACTACTGAATTATAATAATATTTAATAATTTTCTAAAGTTGAAGAAATTAAAATCTTTAGATGGACATTTACATCAGGTTTGATTATCCATGTTTTTGCTACAAATACATTTATTTATGAATAAATAAGTTGTATCAATTAACAATATAACAGCTGGAACAATAACAGTGAAAATTAATATCTTTGCATGATTTCTTGTTCCAGTTGGAATTTTTGTGTTTCTTGAGTTTATATTTCAAATTGGACTTTTCTGGTTATTATGAAGGATAAAAATCAGCTGGTAGTTCTGTAAGGGAGAAAAAAAAAACTGTTCTCTATAACCAGTATTAGTAAAGATTAATGCTTCTGCCTCGATTATATTCAGGTCAACTCTAGCACAAATCAATCATCATGTTTAGAAAAAAGGGTCAAATCTCCTCCTACATCTCCATTTCTATTCCATTCCCCAATAGAAAATCCTCCTTCATTTTGTTCTGCTCAGTGAGACCTGATCCACCACATGCTGTTTTTCTAAACAAATCAGAAATGAACATCCTGTGCTGCTCAGAATTTTGTGAGGGAGATCTAAGCCTGTGAAGACAGTGCTTTTTCTGTTGAACTGCCTGAGGTTTTTCTGCAGAAAAGGTTCAAACATATGACTTGTGAGAAATTTTAAGACTTTGAACTTTTTGAAAAATTAATATCAGATTAAGGATATCTAAATCTTTTCTAAGTTTACATCTTTATGATAAAGTATTCTAGCTCAAATCCCCTATCCCTTATGAAATTTTCTTAGTCCATTGTAGCACTCAGTAACCTCTGAACCATAGCCAGAATGATTTATTTATTCATTTACTTAAGAAATACTTGTTGAATACTTGTTGTGGGCTATAGCTTGTACTAGAAAAATATATTCTGCAGTTTCTGTAGGGACAAATCTAGCAAACAGATAGATAATTACAGTGCCAGTGAGGATAAGCACTATAGTGTTTATAAACAAAGAGAGCACATATCCAGACTGAGTGGTGGGTAGCTTCCTGGGAAAGCAGTTTTTAAGCTCACAGAAGGGATTACACACAAAAGATAGGGAGATGTGAGAATGATGTGTACACAGTGAGGTTAGAGAGATGAGCAGAGGCCAGATCAGAAGGTCTTCGCTAAGAAGTTTCCATGTGATTGTAAAAGCAGTGGGAAGTCATGAAGATGTTTAAGTAGTAAAGTGAAATGATCTGGCTGGTGTTTCATGAACATTATTCTAGAGGATGTCCATTATTGGCTTTGCAATGGATGAGGTATACTGGCCACATTTCCCCTTAAAAATAACTAGAAATGCTAGATAAAAACGGTATTTAAATAAATTATTAAATATATAAATGAGCTGGTGAGAAATTAAGAAGCACTCAAATAAAAAACCAAATAAATAGAGAAACTCAGAAAGGGAAGCATAAATGCTTTACCCTTGGAGTACTTGCTAAATAGGATGAACCTGAAGTTTGATTTTTGCTTCCTTTTTGGCTGTGGAGTGCAGGACACAAATTGGAGCTCATTCAAAATAGGGAGTCTAATAGGAGACCTCCATCATAAAACTGAGATGTCATAGATTATACCCTTAAATCAAGGATAACCTAGATATAAACTCACCCTGTTACTTTCAGGGAATTTCATGGAAAGTTATTGACCTTGAAATGTAGTGCTAAGATAGGATGGGAAGCTATCTCTCTTGCATGTTTGTAACCGCAAACAAGTCCTCAAAGTAGTTTGCACCCAAATTTCACACTATGTAGATGGTCTGAAAAAAAATCTTAGTCTGAAGTTTTAGTATAAAATGTTCCCATTGTGATAGCACTCCAGAGCAATAAGCAGAAATCAGTGAAAATCCTCTCTCTGGAGGAACATATCTCCCTTACAAGCTCAAAGAATTTACCTAGGTGAAGTTCTAAAAAAAATACGAGCACACAGTTAAATTGAACAAACAAAACATACAAATAGACAAAAAAGAAGTAATCATAAGAAAGAACCAGCAGAAACAACACATAACAGCATCAGACAAGCAGAGATTATAGAATAAATTAGATTTATAATAAATGTATGACAACAACATTATAAAGGTTTTGATTGCAGAATGGAAGTATATACTATTATAAGATTCTTATAATGTACATGAAATGGTACAATATCATTTGAAGGTATATTGGGATAAGTCAAATATGTATTATAAACTCTAGAACAAATTCTAAAATAACAAAAGAAAGAGTTATGTCTAATAAGCCAACAAAGGAGATAAAATGGAATCATGAAAGACTTTCAGTTAATTCAAGAGAAGAAAGAAAAAGAAAAAGGCAAAAAAAACCCCAGAAAGAATAAGTAGAAAACAAGTAGCAAGTGTATAGATCTAAATCTAATCATATCAACAATCACATTAAATGTAAATGACCTAAACACCTCAATTAAAAGGCAGAGTTTCAGAGTGAATTAAAAAGCAAGAATCAACTAAATGTTGTTTACTAGAAACACACTTCAAATATAAAGACATAAATGCCTTAAATGTAAAAGAATGAAAAAAGGTATTCCATACTAACACTAGTTGAAAGAAAGTTGGGGTGGCTATATTAATATCAGACAAAATAGATTTTAGATAAAAAAATAAAGGGATTATCATTTCATAGTGGTAAAACTCATTTAAACAAGAAGAAATAACTATCCCAAATGTTTACTCACCCAATAACTAATAGAACTGCAAAGAAATATGTAAATCTACAATTATGGATGGATATTTCAATGCTCCTTAATCAATAATTCACGAGGTGTGTTGAAGCTGAGATTCTGCATTTAAAACAAGCTCTCAGATGATGCCAATTTTGCATCTGAATAACAGAATGCTAGATGGGAAATCAGGAGAAAATATCCAGAATTACCTTCATAGAGAAGGGGAAATACAGAAGAAAGGGTGAGAGATATGTAAATATAGTGAGAAACTTCAACATTTATGTAATTAGATTCCAAGAGAGGAGAGAGAATGTAACAAATAATATTTGAATAGATAATAGTAGCTAAGAATTTGTTTAAAAACATCTAGCCATAGATTCCTGAAGACTGAAAACTTTAGGGTAAATACAAATAAAACAACACCTTCTAATATATGTTTTTTTAAAAAAACTGTTGAAGACTAATGACAAAGAGAAAAATCTAAACTGTATGACCTTCTTATACCATACACAAGAATAGACTCAGAATAGATTAAAAACTTAAATGTAGGACTCCAAACCATAAAACTTTTAGAAAAAACATAGGCAGTAAATTCTCTGATATTGCTAACGGTAATTTCTTTTCAGATATATCTCCTTGGGCAAGGGAAACAAACAAACAAATAAACAAATGAGACTACATCAAACTAAGTTTTTGTACAGCAGGGGAAACTGTAAACAAAACAAAAAGAACCGACTGAATGGGAGAAGATGTTCACTAATGATGCATCTGATAAAAGGTTAATGTCCAAAATATGTAAAGAACTCATATAACTCAACAACAAAAATACCCAAATAATTCAATTAAAAAATGGGCAGAAGACATGAACAGATATTTCTCCAAAGAGGAAATATAGATGGCCAACAGACATATGAAAAAATGCTCAAGGTCACTAATCATCAGAGAAATACAAATTAAAACCACAATGATTATCATCTCACACCTGTCTGAATGACTATTATCAATAAATCAAAAAACAACAAGTGTTGGCCAGGATGTGGGGAAAAGGGAACTCTCATACACTGTTGGTGAGATTGCAAATTGGCATAGCCATTGTGAAAAATAGTCTGGAGATTTCTCAAAAAATTAAAAATGGATATACCTTTGACTCAGCAATTGCACTTCTGGGTATTTATCAAAAGAAAACCAAAACAATAATTTGTAAAGATCTACGCACCCCTATGTTCATGGCAGCACAATTTACAATAGCCAAGATATGGAAGCAACCTAAATGCCTATCAACAGACAATTGGATAAAGAAATTATGGTTCATATATACAACATGAATATTATTCAGCCATTAAAAAAATAAAATCCTACCATTTGCAATGACATGGGTGGACCTAGAGTTTATTATGCTAAGTAAAATAAATCAGACAGAGAAAGATAAATGTCATATATTTTCGCTTATATGTAGAACCTAAGGAACAAAAAGAACAAACTAATCAAAAAACAGACTCACAAATATGTATTCTTTAGTTGAATGCAGAGTTCTATACAATTTCATTAAGCCAAGTTTGTTGTGTTGTCCAAATCGGTACATTCACTGATTGTTTTTTGTTTGTCTAGTCTATCTGATACAAGAATCATGTTAAAATCGACTATGATTGTCAATTTGTCTATTTCCCCACTAAGTTTCTTCAAATTTTGTTTGTATATTCTGAGTCTATATTATTAGTTTCATGCAAATTCAGAATTTTTTCTCTCCTCCATTAATTGAACTGTGTATCATTAATTTTTTGATTTATCTATGGTAATACTTTTTGCCTTTTGTTGATCGACCAATATTAACATAGCCACACAGCTTTCTTTTGGTTAGTGTTTACAGAGTATATATCTTTTTTCCATCTTTTATTTTTAAATTTCCTGTATTCTTACATTTTAAAATATAACTCTGTTAAGTAATTTATAGTTGATTTAAAAAAAATTTAGTGCCTCTGTCTTTTAATTTGTCTTTGTCTTTTAACTGTCTTTTTTTTCAGTGAAAGGTAACATTTTAAATATTTTTAAAGCAAAAATGATGCTTGTTTAACATTCACCATCAGTAATCACAAATTGCGTAAATGCCAAAGACTTCAAGTGCTTGAAGGGTTTCTGTATAGAAATTTGATTACTAAAAATCTTTGCTCAGATGTCTCTCGGGCTCATTAAGATGAGATGATGTACAAACCATAGTGGTATTTAAATCTCTATCACTTTCAAGATAGGCTAAGATATACAGCTGTGAAGACATTCTACAGTGGGTTCATTGACACTAACGATGGTATTTAAACAAAAGAAGACCTCATAGAGTCTGCTGGCATTTCATACTAACCATTGGAGGAGGTAGTAACATAAAGTGCTGGAATTTAAAATATAAGATCAGCACTAACTGTAAACATTTCTAAAGCATTGTGTGTAATTCTTTAAAATATATGTAGTGAAAAAAGAATTAAAATTCATATAAATATTTTGTAAATTTATTCAAATAAAGGAAAATTAAATAATACAGAATTTAAAATATCAGAAATTTATGTACAATAGAAAGTGAATATAAATTAGCTAACTCCATGAACATTTCCAGCTAAGCATTTATACAAATACATATTCACCTTTTAAAAAAATATATAGGAATAACAGATACATACATGACATGATGATTCTAACAAAAAAAATCAGAGATATTAAAAATATTCCCAAGTTTAAAAAATGATGTAGAATAAGTTTTACCAACAACATTCTTCATGAATGGAAGCCCCTGATTTAATTCCATGATTTTATTGTGTCAGAGCATAGTTGGTTTTAATTTGTTTTAATAACAGATATTGGTATCACACATTGGCTTATTATTTAAGGTATTTTGTATATGCAATATCTCAGTGTGGGCAAAAAATCTTTTAATATTGATTATTTGTTATTATATTTTAAACTTTAAGAGTTTTTTCAACTCTAAAAAAATAGCTGCCCACATTTGAGCATTTTCTTAAAAAACTCAGTCTTAGATACAGAGAATGTCAGATTGTCAGATTGGAAAGGGGATAGAGGGATGGACGAAACAGTAAAAGGATTAAAAAGTACAAATTGTCAGTTATAAAAATAATTTTGTACACCTGAAACAAATATAATATTGTATTTCAACTGTAATTGAAAAATAAATTTAGAAAAATAAAAGAAATTGAACTTAAAAAAATAAAGGACACTCACAGAAAAAAATAAAAAGAGAAAGTAAAGAAAAAGAAAAGGAAGAAACCCATAGAAAAAAATGGCAAAAGATACAATGATCTGAAGATGCTTTAGTAACCAATAAACATGTGAAAAGATGCACAACTAGCCTGTAATTAGGGAACTCAAAATTAATTTTGGTTTAATTTTATGTTCTTCATATTGTCAAGAGTTTAAAAATATCTAACAAATGTTTGAAACATGTTGGAGAGACAGGAAGTATCCCTGTAAGCTCTAATACAAATGAGATAGCCAGTTGTGTTTTGGATGGCTATCTATTTAAAGCTAAATATATACATTCCTTTTGACCCAGCCATCCCAAATCTAGTTAAAAACATTTGGGGTATTGACATGAGTGCATAAGGAGACATATTAGGGTCTTTATTGCAGATTATTAGTAATGATAAAAAAAAAATGAGAAACAACCTGTATGTCCATCAATAGGGAAATGGGTTTAAAACTTAGAAACTTTATATGATAGATTAATATAAAGCAGTTAAAATTAGTGAACTAGATCTATGTGCATCAACATGGATACATCTTAAGACTGTGTTGATGAAGAACTTGTGGAATGGTGACATGTAGTATATGACATAATGCAAAGATTAAACGTAAGAAAAATAATATAAATTATATACATATATAGTAAAGATATATCAATATTAACAGAAAGGATGCACATTAACTTCTAGGTACTTCTGAAAGGAGAAGTGGAGATTGGAAATGGGGCCTTCACCTCTAGTGGTAATGTTTTATTTCTTACACAACAAAAACAAAAAAGAAAGAGTTTGAAAGAAATATGACATAAGATTAGAATTTCTTTGTTAAAAAATTATTTAAATGAGGCATTTAAGTTCCCAGCACATTAAAAAGAAAATGGAAAGAAAAAAGATATAGGCAATTGAGAGGCAGAGGGCAGGGAGGAATCAGACTGATTGGACTTCCCTAGGTATCATTTACAGCTGCAGGGCTTGAGGTGGTGACACTGACAACATTTCATATAGAGGATGTTTTTTTAAAAAATCATTCCAATAAGGGAATGATGTCTTGATATGTGTAGAAAGCTGGCTGAAGAAAAAGAAAAATAGGGATGAACAATCTGGAGCCTTACTGATGTCAGAAGAGTCACTATTTTTTAACACCTTACCCATAATACAGAGGTCCCACAGCACAGGAAACTCTGGAAAAGCCATCAAGCCCTTTATAGGTTTGAGATTTCAGGCTGGTTTTACTGAACTACAGAGTAGACTGCAAAGTGGTAGGTAATATGGGGTCATTGGAACTCTCTTGAGTGGGCACTGAGGGATGCTGACCCACAGAAGGATGCAGCTGTCATCGCGTATCCTGGGCCAGCTGTCATTGCGTATCTTGGGCCATTGTGCCATCAAGGACCAAGCTGAGAGCATTAGCTGGAATATGACTTGCATTTGGCAGATACTCATGAAGGAAAGTGTGTGTGGCAGGCCCAGACAGGCAAGGCCAGGCTAAAGGGCATCTGATCAAAGTTCTTGAAGTTGTGGTGCAAACCCTAGAATGTAGAATATGAGTATTTAAGAGAGGAAAATCTAAGATAAAAGAAAAGAAACTCTACTAAAAGAAACTCTGTACAAGATATTTCAAGTTTCTATACCTAAGTTGGTGGTGCCTCCTGAAAGATAAAAATTGATCAAAAACATTGTTTAAATTGAGAAGATTTTTGGATTCAGCCTTGACTTTCGAGCTTGTTTGGACAACCCATGACTGGATAAAACCTCTTTCAGCCCATTAAAGAGCTTTCTGATTTATACGGATATCACCATAATTGAATAATGAGATGCTGTTTAGCATGTTGTTGTTCAAAAATGCTTCCCTGCTCCAGTTACATTTTTAAAAAAGTAAGTGCCATTATTTCTACTGTTAATGTCAATAGCACGGTCAATTTTCACCTAAATCAGTCTCTCTTAGAATGATTGAGCTGTAATTTAAGAGTTGGAAGGGAATTTTTTATGTATTTAAGATGGTCTACTAAAGCAAATTAGAATCTCTCCATGAGACTTATAAAAGTGGTAAAAATATGATAAATCTTTCTATTGACCAGATACTGGAGATATTTAAAATGAACTGATATGTTTTAATATCTTTGTCAAATATTCTTCTAAAAGTCTTTGATAGTTATAGATTGTTTATCTTGACTCTGACTAAAAGAAGAGAATTATCGATAAACAAATATCTATTAATTATAGTTTCCTGATTCTGTACAAATGTAAAGATAAATAAGTTGGTATAATCTGTGCAATACAGGTTGATTCTAACACACAAAAGTAGGCTGGCATCAAAAGGGAAAATGAAAATCCCCATGCTTGCTCTACTTCTCTTTTCTAAAGCCTTTTTTTTTTTTCTCAGTGGAAGCAAAGGGTTCACAGGATCTTTGTGTCTTAGAGATGGTAGCAGCAGACAAAAATGTTCACCCTATAAGAAAAAGCACATGAAAATCTCAAATAATTATTCATCAAATCTCTGGAGAAGGGAAGACTTTCTAAGCTATGAAGTGGTAGAAGTTATTTAATGAAGAAATTTTGTTATATTTGACTGCTTACTTTTTTCCTCATTTCCTCTTTTCGCCTCTTCATCTCCACAACTACTATTTACTTCAGGCCACTATCATCTTTCACAAAAACTAAAAGTAACAGCAACAACATAGCAAACAAATCTAAGATCTAACATGAACAGATTTTACTCTAGGTGATATGAGGAACCACTGGAGAGTTTTGACCAGTGGAAGGGTTTTGATCTGACTTAGTTGATCACAGGTCCAGTCAGCCTGTGCTCAGAGTAACTGTAAGGAGTCTGGGTGAAAGTCTGGGAGCCACTGTAGAGAAGAGGGCAGCCTGCACCGGGGTGGCAGCGATAGAGATAGAGAAGTGGTTGGATTCCGGGTATATTTCTAAGGCTGAGCTGATAGGGTGTGTTGATGGACTGGGCATAGAGTTTGAGATAAAGAAGAGCTAAGAGTGATTCCAAGCTTTTTCACTTGAGCATCAGAAAGAGTAGAGCTGCCTTTAACTGAGATGGGCAAGGTTGTGGGCAGGGCAGGTTAGGGGAAGAATTTTAGAACATGTTAGTTTTGACTTGACTATTAGCTATTCTGTAGAGATGTAGAGTAGGCATATAGCATATATGTAACAGGAAGAAGGAATATGTGAAAAGTCAGAGAAACAGCAAAGACAGTGAAGGTTTAAAAAGTTCACACAAGAAACAAAATCCTAGGACCTGAGTCTTGGGTCTCTCACAGCTATAATGTAGTGGCAAGGCCAGTGATCTTGGATTGCAGACCCTGTAGTTGACTTTGACTATTACAGACCAATGGAACATGTCTTTCATGATGCAGTTGATGATGGCGAAAGAATTTTGAATGTTTTTCTAGTTCTATTGAGATGTAATTGACACATAATATTGCATAATGTTATGTGTCAATTATATGTATCGTGTCAATTATATGTATATATAATTGACCTGTACCTGTATACAAAATGATTTGATATATGCATATACTGTGAAATAATTACCACAATAAGTTTAGTTAGTGTCTATCACCTCACATAGCTACACTTTTTCTTGTGATGAGCACTTTTAAGATCTATTCTCTTAACAACTTTCAAATATACAATACAGTGTTGCTAACTATAGTCAACATACCGTACATTACATCCCCAGAACTTACTTACCTTATAACTGGAAGTTTGTACACTTTGACCACCTTCCCCCACCCCGACCCCTTGCCTCTGGAAACCATCAATCTGTTCTCTATTTCTATGGGTTTATTTTTTTTTTAAGATTGTATATATAAGAGAGATTATGTAGTCTTTGTCTTTATCTGCCTTATTGCACTTGGCATAATACCCTCAAGGTCCATCTATGTTGTTACAAATGGCAAAATTCTCTTTCTTTTTATGGTTGAATAATAATCTATTATGTATAAACCACATTTTATTTATCTATTTATCCACTAATGAACATTTAGGTTGTTTCCATGTCTTGGCTATTGTAAATAGTGTTGCAATGAACATAGGGGTGTAGATATCTTTTTCAGATAGTGATTTTATTTCCTATAGATATATGCCCAGAAATGGAATTGCTAGTTTATATAGTAGTTCTATTTTTAACTTTTTGAGGAACTCCCATACTGTTTTCTAGAGTGGTTGCACCAACTCATAGTACACAAGAGTTTTCTTTCCTCCACATCCTTACCAACACTTGTTATCTCCTGTCTTTTTTCTGATAGCCATTCTGACAGGTGTGAGGTGATACCTCATTGTGGTTTTGATTTGCATTTCCCTGGTGATTAGTATTGTTGAACACCTATTCATGTACCTATTGGCCATCTATATGTCTTCTTTAGAAAAATGTCTATTCAGATCCTCTGCCTATTTTTAAATTGGATTATTATTTTTTGTTATTAAGTTGAACGAGTTCTTTATATATTTGGATATTAACCCCCTTATCAGATATATGATTTGCAAATATTTTCTTTCATTCTGTAGGTTGCCTTTTAATTTTGGTAATCATTTCTTTTTCTGCGCAGGAAGGTTTTAGTTTGATATAGTCCTACTTGTTTATTTTTTTCTCTATATTTTCTTCTAGGAGTTTCATAGTTTCAGATATTACATTTAAAAATTTATTTCATTTTGAGTTAATTTTGTGAATGATGCAGGTCTGTTATGTGAATACAGGTCCAGTTTTGTTATTTGTATATGAATATCTAGTTTTTACAATGACATTTATTAAAGAGATTATCTTTTCCCAGTGAGTATTCTTGGCTCCCTTGACTATATATGCATTGGTGTATTTCTGAGCTCTCAATTCTGTTCCATTGGTCTATGGGTCTGTCTTTATGCCAGTTCCATACTATGTTGATTACTATACCTTTGTAATATAGTTTGGAAACACAAAATGTGATGCCTCCAGTGTTGTTTTTCTTTCTCAGAATTACTTTGGCTATTTGGGGTCTTCTGTGGTTCCAAGTAAATTTTAGATTGTTTTTTCTATTTCTAAAAAATGCCATTAGAATCTTGATAGTGAATTTAATCTATAGATGGCCTTGGGTAGTATGCACATTTTAACAATATTCATTCTTCTAATCTATGAGCACAGAATAACTTCTCATTATTTGTGTCTTCTTCAAAATTTTTTGTTAATATGTTATAGTTTTCAGTGTAGAGATCTTTCACCTCCTTGGTTAAATTTATTACTATGTATTTTATTGTTTTGATGCCACTGTAAATGAGATTATTTTCTTTATTTGTTTTTCAGATAATTCATTATTTTGTACAGAAATGCTACTGAGTTTTGTATGTCGATTTTGTATTCTGCAACTTTACTGAATTTGTTAATTAGTTAAAACAGATTTTTAGTAGAGTGTTTAGGGTTTTCTATATGTTTAATCATGTCATCTGCCAACAAAGACAATTTAGTTCTTCTTTTTAGATTCAGATGTCTTTTATTTCTCTTCCTTGCCTTATTTTTCTGGCTAGGACTTCTAGTTCTATGTTAAACAGGAGCAGTGAAAGTGGGCACCTTTGTCTTGTTCCTAATCCTTAGAGGACAATATTTCATTCTTTCACCGTTGGCTACAATGTTAGCTGTGGACTTGTCTTATATGGCCTTTATTATGTTGGGGTTTATTCCTTCTCTATCCAATTTGCTGAGAGTTTTTGTCATAAAAAATGTATTTTGTCAAATAGTTTTTTCAGCACTATTGAGATGATCATATGATTTTTATCTTTAATTCTATTAATGTGATATATTACATTTATTAACTTGCATATGTCGAATCATCCTTGAAGAACAGGGATAATTCTTACTTGATTATGATGTATGATTCTTTTAATGTGCTGTTGAATTCCAGTTAGTATTTTGTTGAGAATTTTTGTATCTATATTCATCAGAGATATTGACTTATAGTTTTCTTTTTTGTAGTATTCTTTTGTTTCTCTCCTCTTTAATACGGCCCCCTTCACTTCCACCCTTGACCAACTGATGTAGCCGTCTTCCCTTAAGAGCCAGATCTCTGAAGGTGGGGCATCTCCTCCCACTTGCTTAAGGCAAGCCCCCAGGGGCCTTGCGTGGGGGAAGTGGGGATTGCATCTGGGGCCCTCGCACCTGGGGTATGGTCTGTGGCTCTACCTGGGATGCAAACCCAGGACCTTCTGCATATAAAGCAGACGTGCTAACCACTACGCTATGGAGCCATTCCCTTTTTGTAGTATTCTTTTCTGGGTGTGGTACCAGGGTAATACTGGCCTCTTGAAATGAGTTTGGGTGTGTTCTTTCCTCTTTAATTATTTTGGAATAGTTTTTTAAAAAACTGGTGTTAATTCTTTAAATGTTTGGAAAAATTTACTAGGGAAACCATCTACTTTTGATCTTTTCTTTTTTGGGAGGTTTCTAATTATTGATTCAGTCTTTACTCATTACCAGTTTGTTCAGATTTTCTATTTCTTCACAATTCAGTCTTGGTAGGTTGTATGTTTCTAGGAATTTATCCATTTTTTATAGGTTGTCCAACTTGACTATGTATAGCTGTTCTCAGGAGTCTTTGTATTTCTGTGGTATTAGTTGTAAGTCTTCTCTTTCATTTATAATTTTATTTATTAGTCCTTTTATAGAAAATAATTAATTAATTGATTAATTAATTAATTTAGTCTAGCTAAAGATTTGTCAACTTAATCTTTTCAAGAACCAACTTTTGGTTTTAACAATCTTTCTGTTATTTTCTTGCTCTCTATTTCATTTATTTCTGCTGTAATCTTTTTATTTTCATTTTTTTCTTCTAATTTGGGGCTTAGTTGTTTTTTATTCTAGTTCTTTGAGGTGTAGGTAAGTTATCTATTTGAGTTTGTTTCACTGTAAACTTTCTTCTTAGAACTGCCTTTGCTGTATCATATAGTTTTGGTATGTTATGTTTCCATTTTCACTTGTCTCAAGATATTTTTTATTTTCCTTTATCTCTCCTTTGATCCTTTGCTTGTCCAGAATTCTGTTGTTTAATTTCTATGTACCTGTGAATTTTCCAGCTTTTCTCAAGTTATTGATTCTAGTTTCATAGCATTGTGGTTGTAAAAGGTAGCTGGAATGATTTTAGTCTTCTTAAATTTGCCAAGACTTATTTTGTGGCCTAATGTGTTATTTACCTTAGAAAATGTTCTGTGTGTGCTTGACAAGAATGTATATTTTGCTATTGTATGATATTCTGTATCACTGTTTGGTCTATAGTTTTGTTCAAATCTACTGTTTCCTTATTGATTATCTGTCTGGATCGTCTATTTATTGTTGTTAGTGGGGTATTAAAATCCTCAACTATAATTTTATTTCTATTTATTTTTTTTAGTTTTGTTAGCATTAGCTTTGTATATTTAGGTGCTCTGATAAATATTTACAATTGCATATTCTTTATGGGTTGATCCTTTTATCATTATATAATGACCTTCTTTGTCTTACTTGCCCAATTTTTGTGTAAAGTCTATTTTATCTGGTATAAGCAAGCTACTCCTGTTTCCTTTTGGTTACTGTTTGCTTGAAACATCTTATCCTGTCTCTTCACTCTTAGTCTACTTGTGCCTTTAAAGCTAAAGAGAATCTCTAATAGGCAGCATGTAGTCAGATCTTGTGTTTTTATCCATTCAGCCATTCCATATCTTTTGATTGGAGAATTTAATCCACTTATGTTTAAGGTAACTATTGATAGGTAAGGATTTACTGTTGTCATTTCATTCATTGTTTTCTGACTGTTTTGTAGATTCTTTGGTCTTTGCTTATGTTGTCTTCTTTTGTGATTTGATAACTTTTTGTAGCTGTGTGCTCTAGTTCCATTATGTGTATCTTTTGTGTATCTACTGCAGGTTTTCCCCTTATGGTTACCATGAGGCTTACATCAAACATTTTGTAACATCTTATTCTAAGATGATAACAAGTTAATTTCAGTAGCATACATAAACTTTATGTACTTTTATTTACTCCCTCACATTGTAAGTTATTTATGTTACAATTTACATATTTTTAATATTGTGTATCCAATAACAAGTTATTATAGTTATGGTTATTTTTAATACATTTGTTTTTTAACTTTTAAACTAGAATTATTAGTCAATTATTTACTACTATTACAGTATTGGAGAATCTGCCTTTGGCTATATAGTTAAAATTGTCAGTGAGTTTTACACATACATTCATATGTTTACAATGTTAACTAGCATCCTTTTATTTACACTTGAAGAATGCCCTTTTAGTATTTCATATAAGGCAAATGTAGTGGTGATGAACTCCCTTAGCTTTTGGAAATAACTTTTCCAGGCATAGTATTCTTGGATGACAATTTTGTTCTTTCAATATTCTGAATATATTATTTCACTGTCTCCTGGCCTGCAAAGTTTCTGTTGGGAAACCTCCTCATAGTCTAATGGGGGTTTCCTTGTATGCGATGAGTCACTTTTATCTTGCTGCTTTCAAAATTCTCTCTTTGTCTTTGTCTGTTGACAATTCAATTATAATGTATTTCAGTGCAGCTCTTTTCAGGTTCAACTTATTTGGAGTCTTTGAACTTTATGAATCTAGATGTCCATTTTTCTCTCCAAATTTGGGAAATTTTTAGCCATTATTGCTTTAAATATACTTTCTACTTCTCTTCTCCTTCTGTGATTTCCATATGTATATTATCCCTCTTACAGTATCCCATTAGTCCCATGGGATATAGGCTTTCTTCACTCTTTTTCCTTCTTTTTTCTTTTTTTTCCCTCTGACTGCATCATTTTATAGTTCACTGACTCTTTTTTCTGCTTGGCCAGGTCTGCTGTTGAAGCTCTTTATTAAATTCTTTAGTTCAGTCATTGTATTTTTCAGTCCTAGGAGTTCTGTTTGGTATTTTTAGTGGTTTCTATTTCCTTGTTGATCTTCTCATTTTGTTTATGCATTGCTTTCCTAATTTTGTTTAGTTGTCTGTGTGTTCTTGTAGTTCACTAAACTTCTCTAAGAGAATCATTCTGATTTTTTTTGTCAGACAATTTATAGAAATCCTTTTTTTTTTTTTAGGGTAAGTTATTGAAGCATTATTTGTTTCCTTGGGTGGCATCATGTTTACCTGATTCTTCACAATCCTTGATTCCTTGAGTTGATATCTGCACATTTGAGTAAGCGGTTTCCTTTTCCAGACTTTACAGGTTTGCTTTGGCAGAGATAGTCCTTCACTAGTCAGCTAAATTTGCAGTTCTGGATGGGTCAGGTGGTAGCATCCTTGGTCAGGTGAGGCTTGCTATTGAGGTCTCTGTTTGAGTGAGGCTCAAATTCTGAGATTGGATGGTGCTGCTACATGGGAATAGTTTAATAGGATGGCTGGCTTGGTTCCCTGCTCAAGTGCAGCTATAGGATGGGCTCCACAGTTGTCTGGATTCTCTGGTCAGTCTTCCTAGTCAGGTGGGACTGAATGCTATACTTGGCAATTGGGTGGGACTGCAGATTTGCTTCCCTGCCTAGGTGAGGACATAGACTGGGATCCAAATTCATTATATTTTAATAGCTGGGGACCTGAGTCTGCTCTCTGGCCAGATGAGGCCACTGGTTTGGCTCTAAAGATGGGCAGAACCACTGATTGGGATCTCAGCTTGAGTGCCATTGTGAGCAGGGTTGTAGAATGAACTATATAGCTTCCCAAGTGCTCTGGTTAGTTTTTCTGGTTGAGTAGGTTTGGAGACTAACTTTAGTCATAGATGGGGCCATGAACTCACTCCCCTACCTGAGTTGGATGGCAGAACAGGCTCCAAAGCTAACACAGCTCATTGGTTGGAGACCTGAATCAGGCCACACTGATCACTGAGCTTCTTGGTCAGAGAAGACCACTGGCTTGGCTCTGTATATGGACAGAGCTGCTGGCTGCCTCTCTGCTCAGGTGCCACAATAATAAATAGGACTGTAGGATGGGGCAAGCAGCTCTTCAGGTGATCCAGTATTACATAGGAGCCCAAGGCCTAACTAGAACCTGCACCTGAGTTTGGATATTCTGGAAAAACCACTAGGAGGACCAGAGGGGTGAGAAATGCCATTTATTACTCATGAGGCAGGGAAGCTTCAGCCACAGCCGGTCAGAGCTGCAGGAAGAGGCTGCTTCTGTCCAAGTGCAAGCAGAGCTTTTTATACCCATACAGAAGGAGGGGTTATCTCACTGGGGGAGCAGCCACCTTCTTAGACAGATGGGAGCAAGATATGTTGCTTGGTTACAGGAGCAGATAATGTCCATAGAAGCAACAGAAAACATCTTTGGGAGTAGGCATAGCTGAAAGCTCTTCATGTACTGCCTTCCTTGGCTGCTGGATGGATAGCTATCAGTCTTCTGGGTATGTGGAGGGGCTATGTTCTGTGTTAACCCTACATACAGCTAGGCCTCCTGGCTGGGCTAGACTGGGGGTTATATTTAGCAGTAGGTGGGGCTTCAAATCAGCTTCTCTGCCTGGGAGTGGGCAGCAAACCAGGCTCTACATTTGGTACAGCTCTTTGATTGGGGACCTGAATCAGGTAGAACTGCCTACTGAGCTCCCTGGGCAGACAGGGTCATTGAGTTGGTCCTGCTGATGGGTGGAACTGCTGTTTGGGCTATGAATTTAGAACGTTTTACTGTATGCCAGGCACTGTAGTAAGCACTCTGGAGGTGTTGCGTTATTGAATTCTTTCAACAACACTACAATTAGTCCCATTTTGCAGATGAAAAAACTGAAGTCAATAATAATTAGGGAGCAGTAATGAGGGTTAAAGGAGGACACAAATTCAAACCTAGGGCTACATGACTCAAATGCCCCATGTTCTCAACTTCCATGACTTCCTGTTTGTTATTACAGAGTCCTTTGTTTGTCTCTTCCCAAGGGAGATCATGTAGATTCTTAATTTTAATTGCATCCTATGTCTTGTAATAGAATTATATCCTATTAGCTCTGCATCCTATGTCTTGTAATAGAATTTGCCATTTCTATGGGGCAGGATAAAGGGAATCTTTGTCTGCTGTGCAGTTTTTGCTTTATATACAAACATAACAGACACATTTACAAAAATCTTTAAATATACCAATATCTGAGAGCTCTTCTTTAAGGCATTCCTATTTTAAAACTAGTGATAATTCTATTTTAATGACTTTTCTACCTCTTTTTTTTTTTTTTTTTTGCCAGAGATTCTATCCACATGCCAAGCCTCCCTAAAACCTATTAATGTCCCCAAACAGTAAGGGTAAGAAGTCTCTCTTCAACACAGTATCCTTCTTAATATCTGGCAAATGTGTCAGACAAGTCAAGTAGGCTGTAGAGAGGTGTCAGTGATATAAATGGGAAATTTATCTGAACTTAAAAGCAGGAATCAGGTGCTATTGTATTCAGCAAGACAATAAAGACTGAGATGGAGGCTATATTAAAGGGATCATTTCATATTCGGTAAGAAATTATTTATTTATTTATTTCCATGATCTCAACTCTTCATTCTAAATATTGATTTTAAAGTGGTTTTCTAAGTTGGAGAATGATTAATGTCATTAATACTTGCTTACCCTCAAATAATTACATTTTAATAGAGATGTATATTACTGATTAGAAATAAGATTCATTTTTCATTGTGATCTGGTTGTCTTGTCATTTGGAAAAATTAGTGATCTATTTGGTTTTGTTTGCTTTTAATAGTCAAATTTCTCTTTATTTTTCTAGCTTTATTGAAGCATAATTGATATCACTGATCTGTTTGAACCCTTCCTGTAGCACAAGAAGAATGATCCAGTTTCTGACCTTTCTACACAAGCTACAAATATCCTGGTCCAAAAAAAAAAAAAAGCATTCTTCTAGCACTTTCTTGCTTCTTAGCCTCATCTATATCCCCCCAGCCTTGGTGCACATTGCACTAAAGACCTGTTTCTTCTTTCCATTTATATGTGTGGCCAACTCTGCTCAGAGTCTGCTGTGTATACCTTGGTGAGCTTATGAAGTCTGCCCCTATTTGTGAGGGAGGAAGAACAGACCTTGTCACAAGGGGAATTGAATATACTACTGCAGTCAGAAGGGCTTTATTTATTTTTAAAGAAAAAATAAATTAAGGCAAACATGTTCTTAGGAAGGCTGTGGATGCATAGTTGGGAACCATAGTGAGGTATCTCAAGAACCTGGAAATGAGAGAGTAGAGAGTGAGCATAGAGTTAAGTAATAAAATCTATAGAAACTGGATCAAAGTTGAGTCCTTCAGAGTCAGCTTGTCAATAGGAAGGTTCCTGGGTGTATCTCAAAAGAGATGTGTCTCTTAGAAGCCTGACTAGTCCACTGAAGGTTGGCAGGGAGAAAGGCTATGAGAAGTGCCTCCTGGCACTCCTCTCAAAATCCAGGTGGTACCTCACCCTATGAGCAGGCCAGCCCTACTGTGGAAATGAAGATCAAGCTATGCTGCACCGAAACACATAAGTTGCTGTCCTCCTGGAGGAGGAAAATGTGCAGGTTTTGTAGACTCAATTATTGTCCTCCCTGAGAGTGCTCTCTATTGGTAAAAGGTTGATTATTTATTTATTTATTTATTTATTTATTTATTTATTTATTTTTTAACAGCAGTCCTGAGAGCTTGCCTCATGGAACCCAACCCTTGAGAGATGGAGGTGCTCTCCACACACGAGCAACACCCAGCTTCCAAGCTGGCAGGGCAGACTCTGCACTGCAGTGCTTCTATCAGCAGCCTGCTGGAAGGCTTGGTAAAAGCAGGCCGGCCACACACTTTAGCTTTCTGCCCAGCTGCAGCCTCAGAGAGTTGACTTCTACACCAGTGACTGTCAACAGTTTTCAGTATGTTATGAGTCCAATTGTGTACCCAAACGACATCAAAGTCCTAACACCCATATATCTGTGAAAGTGATCTTATTTGAAAATAGGGTCTTTGCAAATGATCAAGTTAAGATGAGGTCATTAGGGTGAACCCTAATCCAATTTGACTAGTGTCTTTATAAAAGGGAAATTTGGATGCACAGAGGGAAGATGTGTATACCTTGTGAAGATACAGTGAGAACATCACCTATAAGCCAAGGAATGCCCGAGACTGCAAAGTCTGGAACAGACTCACTGTCCTCCCAAGGAACGAATCCTGCTGACACCTTGAGTTTGAACTTCTAACCTCCATACCAGGAGACAAAACATTTTTGTTGTTTAAGCCACCCAGTTTGTGGGACTTTTTACAGCAGCCCTAGGAAACTAATCTACCCTGTGCTAGGCTTTTCACCAGGCAATTCTGCGTTAAAGCTGTTAATTACGATCCACCATTTAGCCCTGGTCCCTGACATTACCTGTTGCTGGAAAAACAATATCCTTTTGTTGGGCTTCCTAGGTACAACCTAAAGCAAGATTGGGTCATGTAGCCAGGGGCCTTAACTGGGGTCAGTCACATACCAGTCCAGATGGTCTCAAAACTACATTTTCTATTTGAAGGCTGTATCCTTATAGCAACTCTGGAAGCAGGGAAGGCAAGGGGGATACACATTCCAAAGCTCAGGGGAGGGAGTGGGAAGCCTCTGTTGGGATCAGCTCCTGTGTCAAACCAGCAGCAGTCAATACATAAGCGCATGAACCACCCTTGAAAAAAGGTGATGTGGCCCTGGGAGAATCTCTTACTGTGGAAACTTTCTCCCAGCAGGGACCCATGTTCTGCAGGGCTGAATAAGTATCATCTAGTGCTTTTTTTTTTTTTTAGTTCTTTTCAGATAAAATAAGCATTCCAAGCTATATGTGTAGAAGGCATTAGCACCAAAAGATATTCCTAAAGATAAATTATAATTAAATAGGGGTTTACGATTCTGCGCCAAACATAAACAGATTTATTTCAATGCTTTGCAAATCCCTAAAAATTTGCTACTTTGAAATGTTTAACCATATACTAACTTTCCTGTAAGAAAGTTCAGACATTTTAAACTATTTGCAAAAATAAAGTTCTAATTTTTAAGTGAAATTTTAAAATTTTCGTATCTAATGTAAAAGCAGCTGTCATGAATTACATCAGGGAGTTTGCCTCCACAGGTTAAGGACAGAAATGTTTAGTATCGAGCAAAAAAGTGACCTTCAAATTCTGACCAAGTGAAAACATGGCATTATAATAATGTAACATATGCTTTTATCAATAATATGTACTCCAGTTGAAATAATTAACTAAATTTCTGAAATCTTCCTTGTTTTATACTTTGACATCCTTTTTTTCTAGACTTTTTAAAGTATTCTGGAAGCAATCTAATGAGGTGACATTTACCCCTTTTTGTAGATTGAAAATTCTCATGCCCCAGAAGGGCATGTGGCTTGTCCAAAGCCATAAAGAATAGAAATTGCAGAAAGAGCAAGCATCTATCACACCTTTTCACTTTTTGTTCCTTCCACAAATATCCTTTCATTTAGAGCAACTCTCTGGTTCAAATTCTTAGTTGTGTCCAGCCACATGCAGATGAGGACGACAAAGTTTTTCTTTGACTAATGTTTATTGGATGACCCCTGTGCTGAGGGTGATGGCACCCACTACTTCATTAAATCACACCTGTGAGTTAGGTATGGTTAGCCCCATATTATGGATAAGAAAACTGAGGTTCTGAGGGGTTCAGTGTCCTGCATAAGGTCATGTAGCTAGTTTGTGACTAACCTCCCTGCAGTTGATAAGTGAAGATCAAATATAGCATCTTTTTATTATAACAGGCATTCCCCAAAACAAGAAGAATTTTTGCTGAGTTATTCCTTAGCACTCACTATATAACAGACACCACATGAAGACAGTTCATAGCTGTATGTTATTTAATCCTCTGAACAACTCTTTGAGTTTGAAAAGTATTTTTCCAGATAAGGAAAAGAAACTCAAGGATGTAAATAAGGTTTTGTGACCAGAAATTGTCAGAGGCAGAATCTGAGCCCAAGTTTGATTGGCTGAAGGCAGTTTTGTTCCACTGCATGAATAGCAGTGTGGTTTAAACCAGATGTGATAAATATCTCAAGAAAGTGCCATCAGATCTCCATGGGATTCAGAGGAGGGAGATGTAATTTTAGTTAGGGATGAGGGTGATCAGAGTAAGCTTCGTGGAAGAATGGATGCAGAAGTGGGCTGCTGCAGGAGAGCTGGTGAGGAAGTATAGGTGGGCACACACTTGCCTTCACTCTCCTTTTGGCCACCACTGTCCTTGTGGGCCAGTGTGTGCTAGAAAGTCTTAAATGTTGTTTGTGCTTCGCATGAGAGATTATATAGATAAACCTGATTGTGAATGAAGAGTTGAAGAGGGAAGAGGGGGTGTGTGGAGAGATATTTGCTTGGATGCAGAGAATAACTCACAGAAAACTTAAAGTGGGAGCAGCCATGGCACAGGGCCTCCTCATTGGCCACAGCCTCCATTTGGCTTCTTCTGACTGGCCCCTTCTTTGTGACTGCTTTGCAGATCCTTTTTACCTGTATTTACCTCTAAGTAATCTTTTCCTAGGTTCAGTCTTTCAGGGAGAGTAATTGTGCAGGGAGAGGAGGGACAAAGAGAGGACTGCCCTTGCAAGGGTCCCCACATTTCCAAACTTGCATTCTTATTTCTCTCCAGAGAGAGGCAGGATGACTGTCCATTGCAAAGAACTGTTGAGTTGCTCACAGGTCTTAGAGTTGTGACTGTCCTTCACTGACAAGGGCCAGTTTTTGAAGTAATATCTTTTGGCGTGTCAGTTGAGAGCTGGGAAGAATCTTAGGAAGGAGAGGAGAACAGAGTTCACCATCTGCTGCTGGTGGCATTTTCCAGCTGAGGGACTCAGGGCACACATTTTCACACTCCTCATTCCCTATTTCTCTGACTATAGAATAGTAGTTTTATATAAATTACCTCAGTGCCTGCTCCAGAGGACCTGACCAGCATGATGTTTGGCACAGATCTGGCGTCCGATAGATGTGTGTTGTATTTGAATCTGAGTCAGTAAGTTCTCCATTCAGGAGACTGTTTGTAGCACCTAACTAGTCCCTGATGCTAAAAGAAAATACCCTTTGAGCTACAGTGAAAGCTGCTGGAATGGAAAGGACGCAGAGGTCTTTCATAGTCCTCATTGAAGTCAAATCCTCGAAGCTGCAAGGTGCTGCCGTGTCCTCTGGAGCCATTGATTTGGAGGTGAATGTTAATGGTGGTGTCCCCACCAACACACAGTTGTACTGTGGGTGACTGCAGGCTGCACCCATGAATCTTGGCTGATGCGGAGTGGGTGCTCATCAGGCATTGCACTCAAAAGGCCTCCTGGAAACACTAGCTAACAAGCATTGGCACATCAGCAAAGACATGTAAAACCAGGGCAAAGAGCTGGTGGGCCAGGCCTGTGTCCAGTTGTAGCCTAGGCTCACTTCAAGGCCAGGCTAGTAAACACGTGGGCTCTGCCCCTTTTGGGAGAGTGGGAGGTTCCAGTTGTCTCTGCCCTCTGGGCACTCCTTGCAGTGGGTCCTGAGTAACAGAACAGCTCCCAGGAAGTCTGAGGAGGGTGTCTCATGAGGCATCTCTGTTTTTAGGCAGAATTAGGAATAAAGAAAAATGGCACATAGCCCTCGCTGGACTAAAACACATACAAATTGATCATAAGTCCCAAACAAAGATGTGGATTCTTATTTCAAGGAAAAAAAAAAAAAGCCATGTTTTAGGCAATGCTTTGCCTGGAAAGGTGGTTCAAAAGCTGACACAAATCCTTTCTTGCCAAGAAGCTAGTTATCCCTGAGAGCAAATGAAGAATACACATGAAATGTGAGAATAAAAATGAGGTGTTCTTTTCCCACAACCGTCTCACTTTTAATAGTTATTTAGAAAAAATCTGCATTTTTCACTTGGAATGTGCTGTGCCTTTGTTGGCCAGCTATGTGTACCAGTCTGCCTGACTGTTTCCGCTGGCTTGTCATGCTCACTAATTAGAGAGCTGCCGCCTGATTCACCTTGTTAATTAGAGGGACTTGCACACGGAGCCCTTCAGGCAGTGTGCGAGAGAGCCTCGCACCAGTGCCCCGAGAACGATGCGTCTGTGAAGTCATTCTTCTCATCTACCTTCTATTTTTCATTTGAAATGAATAAATCATTGAGATTTTCCTTGTGGAGTGAGAATGCAAGAATTCACATCTTTGTAGGATGTAAATTACATGTGATCAATAGGAAAGGATGACTCGTGTATTGTACTTACATGATTTCCTAATTTACTTCTTGTCAGTGTATGAAAAATGGCCTGAAATATGTGTCTCCTTTCCATGAATCAGTGTCCTTCATCTGGTGAGAGAGGGTGCTGAGTGGGAAACACAGCTGCTTCTTTTGAGCTCTTGGAGTCTGGTCGAGTGGTTTGTTATGCACTTGCCCAGATGGAGGGAAGCCTCTGAGACCCAAGCCTCCAAGGGGCTCCTTTCCCCCAACACCCCCCACCCTTCCACCCCCCACTTCCTCCCATCTCCCCACCCCCACCCCCCATCCCCCACTCAAGGAGAAACAGAGCACAGCAGGTAATTTCAATGGAGACATTCTTTTGTAATTGAGACCCCCACTTATTGGAATCGAGGTTTTAGATGTGCTGTGTGTCCTTTACAAAATAAGAAAACAAATAATATTTTGACTCCATCAGACTCTAAACCCAATCACGGAAGCAGTAGTGCCTTTAACCAGCATGTTGCCACCACCTGCATAGGACACTTCAGAAATTAGTTTCAGTGGCTTTCTCACCAACTGCTTGGTCAAAATGACATAGTTAAACAAGAATAAGAAAAGGCAGCGAATTCTCATCAGTTGACAGGAGGGTGGTAAAGGTGTAGTTTTCCCATAGAAAAAGAGAAGGATGGGTGTCTCTGCTGAGGAGCCTGATTCAATGACCCCGTTATCGGTCTTTGTGGTTAATTAATACTTTAAGCACGGTTAACCTTTTTGCTCACCCATAACATTTGTAGTAATTATTCATGCTCACTTGCAGAGATTTAGGCAAAAGATTTTCAAATACTTCTTTAGAAAAAGAAAAACTTGGTACCTGCTTAGGTACCAAGGGCATAGACCAGGGTAGTTGTTTTTTAGAATGCTCTTTCCACCATTCTAAACATCTGATTTTGTGCCCATAAGCATTCACTGAGCACTTGCTGCATGCAAAACACTGCCCAACCCAGCCCTGCCCACAGGATCCCATGTGTGGATGGAGTAAAGAACAGGAGAAGCAAATTGTTGCCACACTGAACGGGTGGGTGCTCTGGGATCTGCACGGAGAAGGGGAATAGGGACTGAGGACACAGGGGTGGACATCTGTGAGGGCTGCTGGGGAAAGAGCAGAGCTTGCGAGGCAGAGAAGGCTTTGCAGGCAGGGAGCACAGCACACACAGCACACACAGCACACAAGGGCATGGAAATGCATGGGAGCCTAGAGCATGGGTGAGTGAGCGGAGAGCCGGCTGCAAGGGCAGGAAAGCACCTCGCATGTTACCTGGGGTGCTTCTCACTGCAGTATTCCTGTTCACACTGTTATGAGCCTCCACTCGTGTAGAAGGGCAGAGGGGGTCCATGTGTAGCTGCCCTAGTCTGGCATTCTGTGCAGCAGGGGCCCATGCAGGTCTGCAAGTCACCTTAGGAAGATGTAGTAGTATGCTTGGCTACCTCGGCACATTTGCCCTCTGCACAGCTCCAGCCCTGGGTGAAGGGACCTTGGGATGTGGGGATCGAAGGAGAGGTGATGGTGGACACTGGCAAAAGAAGCTGCCATCTGTTTGACCTGGAGACTTTTATTGAAGATCCCGGTGGCATCATGGGCCCTAATGCAGTACTTCCCAAACACCTGGTCCAGTTCCTCAAATGGAGTCAGAGTGCCTGCCCTTTGCTGGGGTCATTAAAAAAACTAGGAACACGAAGATGAAAAAGACACCGTCTCCATCCTTTAAGAAGCTCATGAGAGACAGGTAGATGGGATGCATGTTTACAGAGATGCAGAAAACGCACTGTTAAGTATCAAAGCAGCAGCCAGGAGAAGGAGTTGTCACTGGAGAAGTGACATTGACACTTAGTTTTACGGGATGAATAGGAATTATTAGACTGAAGTGGTGGGGAAGTGTTTTCTAGTCAAGGAGAGGCAAGTGCAGAGAACGGAGATGCATGAGTGTGCATGGTCAGTTCTGAGCAGCAAGGATTCACTCCCCTTCTGACTCAGGAAAGAGAGCCTGGAGCTTTTACAGTAGGGCCCAAGGCGAGGAGGATGGAAGGATTTAGTGCAAAGTGGAAACAGGGTCAGATTTGCATCTCAAAGGAGGCTTTTGGCCAGCTGCCCTCCCCCGCCCAGTTGTGCAACACTGGGGGCACTTTTCACAATGTTTTCTAAGGTGTTGTGTAAGGTGTGGCAGAGGTTCTTTTACCATCCAGGCAAGGGCTAACCAGCGTCTGAACCAACACAGACTAAGAGGAGATTCTGAGGTCTGAGCAGGCAGGGCTTGGGTGATGTGAAGGCGAGGGCAGTCTGGGAGGAGGCATCCAGGCTAAGGGACTGAGCACCCTCGAATTAACAGCCTTCTTCTATTCCTAGAGTCTAGCATTGTGATACTTTCTGCCTCACAATTTAGGGTCTTACAGCCATGAAAACGAAAAATCCAGCCACATTCATACCTGTCATCCAAGCGGTGTTGGATACAACGATGAATTCATCAGCACTAGAATACACCGCTGCTTCTAAATTAGTTGTAAAATGTCATTTGCAAGCTGTACCATCTTTTTTTATATAATGTGCCCCTCTTTCAAAAAAAAAAAAAAAAAGGTCCCTCTTTCTTATGGTGAGCGATCAGGTTATGCACCAGGCAGGAGGAAGAACCAGGGGACCCAGAGTGGGACCCCTTCTAATGCAGGAATCCCCCGCTACTTACTCGCCTCTATGGAGTGCAACTACCTTCTTCTCAGACAAGTCCTATCTGTGGAGTGAGCTTTACCATATCACTGGGGGAGGCTCACAATAATGTCTAAATATCGACTTAAGAGTCCAGAAGTCCCCAAATCTGCTTAATCCCTTCTTCTTGGGGAAGATCAAGGGGCAAGGCTCTAGGCTGTTTCCAGAAGCTTGGAGCCAATCTGCAGTCCTTCAGGATTCAATCAGCATCACTTATGTATGTTGGGCACAAGCTGGGCACTGACATGGTCTCCTACAGAACCAGTGCACCTGGGAGAAGCTTCTCAGGAAGGGTCACGTGATCTGGTCTGTCACATGTGCATCAGTGCTCTGCCAAAAACCTGTGTCTCCCTGCGTTTAAAGACTTCATTCCTGTAGCACATCATTTACTTCAGTATCATGAGTTACAAGGAAATGAAGAGATGGAAACACACACATACGCACACACGCACAGAAACGAAAGCAGTATTAAAATAGCAACTGAAAGCCTCATGTTTTCTCCTGGGACATGAGACCATCTTGGATCCTCACTCACCATGGGCCTTACCCTGCGAGCTGCCAACATCAACCACCCCCACCTCCCACACCCAACCTCCATTCTCCTGCCTCCTCCAGGCTGAGTGCCATATGTTGGAGCTCCAGCTTCCTGAGAACCTGACAAGGTCCTGGGGGGCAGTCATGCCCACCTACCATTGTCTGCGGAGGCCAGCGGCACTGTGGACTCTTGGGAAGCCTCTGCTAATTGATTAACAGTTTCTCCACACACTTTAAAATTTCATTCTTTGTTTGATCCTAAAGGTAATACATGTTGATGGCAGACAATTAGGAAAGTACAAAGCTGCTGACCACTATTTAAGGAGCGGCTTGTTCCAGCTTGTTTAGGCCGAATACATGCCCCGTCCCCAAACCCACCTATGCAATACTCTAATTGATTTTACACTTTAATTTCTGAACTTTTGCTTCCTTACTTTGTAGTGATTGTTGTCAATTCAATGGACTCTTTTGGGGGAAGCATTCTAAACGTGTGGTATTTCTTTGCCGTAATAATACGAGAGTATAAACTCCCAGCAGCTTCATTTACCTGAAGTGGTGATGCCCACCTCCTTCCTAGTAGAGGGTTAGGATGCTACAGTGCCAAGTGGGGTCAAGACAGGAAAGTGAGTGTCATCCACACTTATAATAATGATTAATGTAGCCCACAATGGTGCTGATAAACTCGGATGAAGGAACCTGCAGGGATGTGCAGATAGGTGCGGGTGTCCCAGCCACTGACGCAGGTTGATCTGCTCAGCACAGCAAACCACATACAAAAGTCAATCTGTTCATAACATGCAGGCAGCTCCTGTGCTGGAAGAGACCAAACAACCCTTAAGTCTAAAATTAAAGACTCATTTTGAAACAACTTTAACCCATATTTATATTTCCAAATTTGGTGATTTTGTGACTATGCTCTGAAAATGTTTAATGTTTTCTTAAGGGAAAGAACATAGTCCTAATTCTACAAGTATCTGTTGAGCTCTTCCTAGTGCCAGGTTTTCTAACAGACCCTGGGGAGTGGCCCCTCATCTTCGGGGTGCTTCGGGGTGCTCATAACCTGTGGGTTTGGGCACTGTCCCTGCAGGGGGACGTGAGCTGGGACAGGAGTCATTTTATTGGAAGCAGGAGCTGAGAACAAAGGAGAGCTGGGGTTCCTTGAACAAGGAGCATGTGGGGGCGGGGGCAGGGTGGTTGGGGGCACGTTTCCAACACAGGGGTGAGAGCAGGCAAAGGCCCAAGGCCAGAAAGACAGTGCTGCAGCTGCAGGGCCAAGGTCGCAAAGAGACAGCTTGAAGACCACTTTGTGCGGCTTGAGCTATGTTATATTTTCTTTTTTAATTAGCTGCCAACAGTTAAATACTGAGAGGTTTCACATTCAAAACCAAACCAAACCAAACCTGGATTGTTGGGTTCTCTTAAAAAACTGGTATCACATTCCTGCCTGACACAGTCAGCTGGAGCTGTGCCCTCCTGCCCGTGCACAGGGCTAGGGGCCTGCCTGGCCTTCCAAGGCATCTGAACCTGGAGCTGTGGTGTGAGGGGTAGTGCAGAGGCCTCAGCTAGGCAGTGGGCACTGTGTCCTGCAGGCAGCAGAAAGCCATCCAAGGGCTGTGAGCACAGAGTCACCTGAGTGGGTTTGCCTTCCAGAGAGGCATCTCTGGTGAGAGCCTGGAGAATGGATTTGATGGGGCCAGAAAGGAGGCCATTCACGATAGTCATGGGAGTGATGATGGTGAGACTTGCCGTGGCTGAATAATGGCTCCCAAAGGTATCAATACCAGTCCCCGGAACCTGTGAATGTCACTTTATATGGCAAAAAGGGACTTTGCAGACATGATGAAGTTAAGGATTTTGAGATGGTGACATTATCCTGGATCATCCAGGTGGGCCCTAAATGCAACAACATTTATCTTTATAAGAGGGAGGGAGGGGGAGATGTGACACAGACAGAAGAGGAGAAGGCAGTGTGGCTGTGGAAGCAAAGACAGGAGTGATGCAACCCCAAGCCAAGCAATGCCAGTCACCAGAAACTAGAGGAAGCACAGAACAGATTCTTTCCTAGAACCTCTGGAAGGAGGGTGGCCCAGGGACACTGATTTCTAACTTCTGGCCTCCACAACTGTCAAGAGAATACATTTCTGTTGTTTTAAGCCACTGATCTCATGGTCCTTTACTATAGCAGCCACAGGAAACTAATACAGACAGTGTCAGAGACTTCAGGGTAGAATCCACCAGAATGGGGACTAGGGGGATATGTTTGGGGGGGAGTTGGAGGCATCTAGGAGGTCTCCAGTTTGGGTCTTACTAAGAGTCAACTTGGAGCTCAGCTATAGGTGCAGGAGCAAGCCCAGGAGGCAAAGGGAAAGGGGACTTCTGTGAAGATGCATGACTGTGTTGGACAGAGGAACCATGTGAAAATACCCCTTTGAATTGTCTCTCCAAAAGGCAGGAAATTGGGCATTTATCCACAGGCTCCCATCCCCCAGTGGTTGATGTTGCCTAGATTAGTCAGGGTTCTCCAAACAAACAGACCAATAGGAGATATGTATGTGTGTGTGTGTGTGTGTGTGTGTGTGTGTGTGTGTGTGTGTGTGTGTGTGTATGTATGTATGATAAGGATTTATTATAAGGAATTGGCTGACATGATTCTGGAGGCTGACAAGTCCCAAGATCTGCAGCTAGCAAGCTGGAGACCTAGGAAGACCCAAGTTTCAGTTTCAGTTCAAGTTCCAGTTCAAGGTAGCTAGGCAGGAGGAGTTCCCTCTTATTCAGCCTTTTTGTTCTATGCAGACCTTCGACTGATTGGACGAGGCCCACTGCATAGGGAGAGCAATCTGCTTTGCTCAGTCTACCAAGTCAGATGTCATTCTCATCCAAAAACACCCTCACAGACATACCCATAATAATGTTTCACCCAATACCTGGGCATTCCATGTCCCAGTCAAGTTGACATATAAATTAACTATCACATTGACCCAGAGGCTTTATCCTCCCACCTGCTGAATGGCTACTGAAAAGTCTGGTGGAGGTAGAGGTATGCATTAGAGGTGAAAGCCAGGCTGTGTACATGGGACTGTTCACAACTGCTGTGCTCAAATCAGGTGCGCCTAGGGGATGCAGCTAGGACACAGAGAGCACTGGACCCAGGCTCTCAAATTTCCAGCTTGGTGGGGAACCCAGAAAGAGGAGTAGGGGTGGAGGATAACACTAAGTCTTGTCAGCAATGGGTTGAGTTTTCATGCCCTGGGTGTCCAGGCAGGTTGTCCTAGAGCATGGTTGAGGCTCTGGAAGTCACTGGAGTGGGTGAGGTGGCATTTATGGCCTTGATGAAAACAGTTGTGGAAGAGCAAAGGGACAGAGTTTAACTATGGTGGGGAAGTGGAGCCAATAGGCAAGGAGGCTCCTTCAAGGAAGAGCACTGTAGGACAGAGGCCAACAGGGAGCTATAGTAAAAGGAAGACTCTTTAAGAAAAGTGGACTATTCCATCATTCAGTCAACAAACATTATGGAGTGTCTAATCTGTGACAGTCCCAGAGGATACAGCAGTTATCAACACACAAAGCTTCTATCCTTGGAGAGTAAATGTGTATTAAAAAATAATTTCAGATACTAAAAATAAGCACCAAGAAATAAATCAGGGCAATGTGAAAGAGAGCAACAGGGCTACTTCAGCTGGGCCATTTAGGCAAGGCCTCTCTGAAAAGGTGGCAGCTGCCCTGACTCATGGGTGATAAGGACTGGCTGGGCAGAGAACTGAGGGGAGGGTGTGCCCGTGCAAAGGCCCTGGGGTAGGTGTTCAAGGGAGAGGGTGGAAGCTGTGTTTCTGCAGCGGCGAATGAGGAGGGGGCAAGGCCAGGCAGCTGCTGGGTCACATCCCGTAGGGCACCATAAACTATGGAAGGTTCGAGGTGAGTCTAATTGCCATGAGAAGCTATTGTAGCTTCTGAAGCAGGGAATGACATGATGTGATTTACATTTTCAAAAGGTCACAGTGGCTTTCATGGGGAGAATGGATTTGAGGAGGGCAAGAGTCAAGGCCGGGAGGCCAGTGAAGAGGTCCCGTGGTCATCCAAGCTGGGATTGGGGGAGAGATCTGACTGAGCAAGGTCAGGCATTGTAGGGACAGGCCTGTCTGGATTCCCTGTTAAAATCACTCTAGGTTAAAATGATACACAGAAGGACGAAATTACCTTTTCCAAGGTTATTGTGTCACAGTCGTGATGTAATGTGTTGTATTAAGTAGAATAGAAACCTGATAATTACCTAGCATCATTTCACAGGCAATAAGCTCTATCAGGTGTGTGTCGTTAACAGGTATTATTATTATATCTGTTTAAGAGGACTCCATCAATTAATGACTGTTGCGATTGGGTGGTGGAGAATATACCTTTAAAAGAGGCAGGCTTTTCACTAATCCATCGGTGACAGGAATGGAGCTTTCCGCAAGAGCTTTCTCAAGGTGGAGTAAAAGGCCCTGGCTGGGAGAAGACCCGTCCCTGCAAACAGTCCTGGCTTCCCCGACCTTACCAAGTTCCTTCTGAGGACGAATTTGAATGGAGAATGTAAGGAGACTCCAGAGGGGCTGTGCACTGAGGCTCTTGTCAGCCTGGATGCTGCAGAGAGAGGGCAGAGCGTGGGGAGGGCAGTGGGTGAACACGTGGGCAAAAGTGTCTACTTGTTTTACGCTTATAGGTGGAGAAAGGTCGGAGGCCCAGGGTACTAGAGCAGAGCTTTGGGGAAGGGCGGGTGCCCAGAGAGGGTGGAAGTCTTAGGCAAGATTCTCACAACCTCAGGAAAGCTTTGGTGGGGACTTCCGGTTATTTTCTGGATTTGGGGCGGGCGGTGCATATTTAGATGCCAAGAGGCCAAACCACTGCTCCTTGCCTGACTCTGGACCACTTCCAGTGGGCCTCCTAATTCCTGCAGCGACTCAGAGTCAAATCAAGCTAAAGTCCCCGCCTTGTGAGCCTCAGTTTCTACAGCTGTTAAATGGGAACAAACCCTCCCGTCCTGAGTTTAGTGAGGACTAACTGGAGGTAAGGGCAGGTTGAGTGTGCCAACCTGGATGAACCTTAAAGACATAACACTAAGTGAAAGGTGCCAGACACAAAGGCCACATATTGTATGAACCCACTTCTATGAGGTGCCTGGAACAGACAAACCCACAGAGACAGAAAGTAGAATAAAGGTTACAAAGGGCTAGGAGGAGAAAGAAAGGAGATTTATTGTTTAATGGGTACAGAGTTTCTGTTTGGGATGATAAAAAAAGTTCTGAAAATAAATGGTAGCGATGATTGCATAATAATATGAATGTGATTAATGCTACTGAATTGTACTCATAGAAGTGGTTTAAATGGTGCATTTAATGTTAGGTATATTTTACCATAGTGAGAAAGGAATAGCATTTTCTGATGAACTGGAGTTCCTGAGGCTGCTGGGAGCATGGCTGGCCCCCAGCACGGGCCGGACCCCATCACTGCTCTAAGGTCACAAGAGGCCAGAAGGGAAGATGATAACTATAGACAATTTTGAAAAGAATGAAAGTGTGTGAAAACAGAACCACATCACTCATAATCCTCACAGTAATCTATGCATTTTTTTCTTTATAAGGTTTTCTATGATTTTATACCTTAGTTTTCTATGATTTTATACCTTAGGTGGTTGTTTAGTATTTTTCATAAACATTTCCACATCACTAGAAAGTTTATATAAAACATAGTAATGGCCATTAATATTCTATGCAATGCTATAATTCACTTGAGCAATCCCAAATGTTGGATATTTAAGTTTTTCACAATTGTTCACATTATAAACAACACTGTGATAAACATCTTTGTGCATCAATCTCTATCCACACCCTGATTATTTTCCTAGGATAGCTTTTTAGAAGTTGTATACTTGGTTATAACATATAGAGCCCTATGAGAGATTTGCCCCATGGTGACAGGTCGATTTCCAAAAAGGCTACACCTGTGGCACCCTCGTCTGGCTGACGTGTGTGCCCTTTCCTCAGCACCCAGCCCACCACCTGGGTCCTAGCAGTGCTGATTCCAGACGGAAAACAAAGTACCTTGATTTAATGTGCATCACTCTTGAGAGAGTGATGCCAATGGTACCAGTGGCTGTCACAGAGCTCTTGGGATGCCTAGTCACTGTATGTATCCATGTGAGAGGCCGAGATTGATGAGATGGAGCAGATGTTATGGACCATCCCAAGAAGAGCCACACTGAGCTCTCCTGACGTAGCCTTGCCTTTCATCAGGTAGCCCCCCACCAGCCTAGGGCCCCCCAGCCCCTGTGGGGGACGTTTGCTGTCCAGCAAGTGTCATTTTTGCCTAATGCCTTGTAGGTTCCTAAGGAGGCAAAGGAAGAGAGATTCTTCAGGGGTGTGGCAGAAAGGCAAGGTAGAGCTAGAGAGCAGCATGGCCACCCTGCCCTAGGTGTTTTCAGAGGCACAAGTGAAACCTGCCTAGAGCAGGGGGAGGTACCCAGACATCCCAGTCACTATCTCTAGCTGGCTCTGAGCCCCACCCTGACAGTTACCTTTATGAGACCACACTTCTGAACCTCACTGTGCCTCCATTTCTTCGTCAGTAACAGGGACTAATAATACTTATTTCCGAGGGTTGGGGTGAGGGTTAGTTTCTGGATATCAAGGTGCCCTGCCCAGCCCTGTGTGACTGAGCCACACAGAATGTGCTGGCCACTCACTCCCTGTCTGCCACTCACAGGACAAACAGGCCTTCCTCCTCCCAGACCCGGGAGGCATTGTACTTTCTCCCCAGTCGTCAGCAGGGTGGGCCTCCAGGTGGTGTTCACAGTGTCCTTGATGGCATCTCAGCATCTAGGGCCATGAGTGCTGATGCTCTTGGGAGCTCTGGTCCCCGCTCCCCCCACCCACCGCCACTTCCCTGTCCCTTGAAAAAAGGCTCTTTCTTTTTGTTTGTGTCCCCTGGAACCCCAAATGTCATCTCTCCAGAGCCCCCAGGTTTTTTTTTTTTTTTTGAGGCTTTTGCTTTCTTGGTGATCATTTTTAGCAAACAGACCCTCCTCTTAATATATTCAGCAGACATCTGATAATTGTGATAACCCCGATGAGTGGTGAGCAGGGCAAATTAACTAAAAGATGATTGATTTTTTTTATGCGCCATTTTATCTTCAACCTTTCCTAGCAACGTGCCATACCAGAGTAATAATTTCTTCTCCCAGGTATTTGCGAGTTTCGAGATTGCACATCTATTTACGGTTGCCTGGAAGCCTCATAATTACAATACAGTCCAAGTGCCCATTTTCTTTTCCTGACTACAAATAGGGATCAATCGAATTTTAAATGACCGCTCCAGGGCTGACTCCGGATCGTGACCTTTGTAAATGATTAGAGCTCACCACCGTTGCTGTCTGCCCAGAAAGTGCGAGAGGGCAGAACTTTCTAACTGGCATTTAATCTGGATGTGGGCCAAACATATTCCTGACGAAAAGTGGCCATGAGCTGCCAGTAGAGAAAGAGCTCATGGACTTCCTCTCCGCCCTGTGGACACTTCCTGTGTGCCCCCCACACTCCCTTGCATTTGTCTAACTCCTGGCTTCTGTGGATGTGTTTACTCTGGAGCCTGACAGAACTGCCCTCAGCAGCCTTCTGGGCGGAAATCAGAACATCTCCGGAAGTTTTGACCACTAGATAAAAAGTGGTCTTTTTGCCGGAAAGAAGTTTCTTTCTTTTTCTTTTCTTTTTTAAAATTACTGAATTTGATCTCAAATGCTAAACTTTAGATTGCAAAGCCGAGAAAGCTGCAGGGTAAGGAGTTCCTGCTGAGCAAGCTGGGCCCAGGCCTCGCCTTGAGCTTCCATTTAACTCCCATGTGGGCCTCAGAGCCTGTTTCTGGTTGAGCCTGAGCCAGCTGCAGGGTGTGCAGCCTCTCCCAGCTCCCTGGGGGCTTCAAGGCAGACAGCTGAAGCCTGGCCGCAGAGCCACCCCTGGAACAGGGGCCTCCAGCATTTCAGGTGGGGAAAGCTGTTTCCCTCCTTCCCTCCCAGGAAGGGCCACAGGGGGCAAGAGAGCATCTTGTGTCTGGCTGTCACCCCACCTCAGTATCCTGAACTGCTCCTCTTAGGAGGGGGTTTGTTGTTTTTGTCTGAGGTCAGGAGGTTGATTGTGTCACTGAAATGCACTTGTGTCATGTCAGTTGGCCTTGCCTTTCCAGAGTCTGCTTCTATGCAATAGCAACACGTACCCTTCTAGGCAGTAGTCTTTGGGTTGTCCACCACTAACACTGTCTGGGCTTTCTTTGAGAATCCATACACCACTGTTTTGGCCCGCTGTGGAAATCTCTGGAGGGTGTGTACTGAGGCTGTGTCACCCCCATGGGTTGCAAGAACACGTGTGTGGAGAGTCATACAGTAACCTAGAAAGAGGATTTGGAGGACAACTTTTTCCCTTTGCCACAGATGCAGAAACAAGAGCTGGCTCAGCTGAGGCAAAGGCAAAGAAACGGCAGCATCGGCAGTTGCCTGCTCTTTAAAAGCCAAGAGCTGAACTCACCTGAGCTTTTTTCTCCAGGTGGAGGTGGGCTCCGGTCTGTGTACATGCACAGTTTCTGGTATGTCCTGTGCCTAAGCATTTTCTTCTGCTGGGCCTTTAAAGTGCAGCAAAAACCAAGTCCCATGAGTGTCCTTTGTCCTCTCCCTTTATTTATATAACAAGAGAGTTTAACAATCGCACTGATTGGGACTGAAGTCGAAGGGTCTTTCCAGTTGTCACAACTGGGTTTTAATGTATGAATTCTATCAGGCTCCAGTCATGTGAGCGCAGCATATTTCAAAGTATTTCTGTTATGGTACATTCAAGGATTACAGTTTGAAGCAATTGGTTTAATTCCCAAACACTGTGTCACTCTGAAAGCGTGAGATGTGTTTTGTGTGCTGTCAGGATGGGCTCTAAAATGTGTCCTTGGGCTCAGTAGCAGATCAAGCCTGGAGCCAGAATTCTCAGAACTGCCATCCCGGAGCCCCTGCCGTCACCAGGCATTAGTCCCGCCACGGATCGGGACAGTAAACCATCTTGACTGTTAAAGATGCCTCTGCATCTGTGTTTGCAGCTGCCTTTTGTTCACTCCCTGAAGAGCAGAGACTTTGCTGATTTCCGTTTAGTTTATTTTCCCACTATTAACGTGTGTACATGGAAGTGTTTTCGAAGATGCTTACATTAGTGTCATGTTTTGCAGATGATGTGTAACAGTAAGATTTAGGTGAGAATCTTTAGTGTAAAATCTATTGCTCCTGGTCATGAAGGAAGAGTGAGGTAGTCAGCCACAGAGAAGTGTGATAATTGATCCCACCACAGGCAAATCGTATCTCTTGAATTTCACCTTTGTCTTGGCACATATAGTACTAGTAATCATTCTGATTAGAATAATGGCCTGCATTTTTTAAGTATATAATTTGCACCAAAGTCATTGTTTAACCTCTGCTAATGTCACTTTTGCAGAGTTCTGCTGATCCTATAGACATCCAGAGGACCGACATGAAGAAACGAGAATGCTCGTGGGCAGGAAGTGTCACTCCCCCTCTGGGACTCAAGAATCTATGTCTGTAAATGAGGAATGTTTGGGGGATTGGTTAGTTTTCTAACCATTTCTGTTTTGCATCCTTATGTTAAGAAATGAAAGAGCAATGCTAAGTGCCCCATAATTCTGAAATAATTGACTTATATAGTCAAGTGAATACAGCAGATTCTCGGATCTCGTTGGTTCGTTACGATGTTGATGAAAAAAAGTTTGATTCCCGGCCGGGGCCACTGTCCGTGTGAAGTTTGCACATTTTCTCCATGTCTACCTGGGTTTTCTCCAGGTTCTCTGGTCTTTCCTGCATCCCAGAAGCATGCACGTGAGTGAACTGGTGTGTCTACATTGTCCCAGCACAAGTGAGTGTGGGTGTGGGTGTGGGTGTGAGTGTACCCTGCGATGGAAGGGTGTTTTGTCCAGGGTGGGGTCCTGCCTGGTGCCCCGAGCTGCCATGATAGGCTCTGGCCACCTGTGACCCTGGCCTGGAATAAGAGGATTGGCAAAGAATTTTCTTGTTTTTATTAATCTTTCTTAATTAACTCATAGTTCACATTTACTTAAATGTTTAATAGTAAAAGCATTTGGACTCTTTATTTAGGAGTTTGGTGGTTTTTTTGTGACCAGAGATATACCATAGAACCTAATTATATTTTTATCAATTAACGTACAGTAAAATTGGGTCTCTTACAGGTTGTTTTGCTTTAAGTTGCAGTTTCCAAGAACCGATCGACAACATTAAGTGAGGGCTTACTGTACAGCATCATCTCACAGCCAGACCAACAAGCATAGGCAAAACTAGCAAAGAAGACGGCTTTCATGAATGAGTTTAGTTGAAATGGACAGAGCAAACAACATTTCCCAGCATGCATTCCATGAAACACCCATGCTACATGGATAGACGAAAGGGGGCCACAGGATTCAAGGGTTTCATCATCAAAAAAGTTTGGGAAGTTCTAGGTAGAATGATATAAGACAGGTTTCTTTACTAGCTTGCGTTGTGTATCTCTAAGAGAGGGGTGTGCTCTCTCCCTGCCATCTCAGCTCAAACCTCCATCTCTGCTCACTTTGACAGCCTTCCACCTGGTGCTGTCTTTCTTTTGTTCTCCAGAGTCCATTCTCTACACACAGCCAGAGGAAATTTAAAAAAGATAATTTGGCATATTACTCCCCAACTTAAAACCTTCTAATGGAGTTTTTTTTTTTTTGTTTGTTTGTTTTGTTTTTATTGCTTTACTATCTCTCCTTGCCTGAATGTGAATCTCATAAGGATAGATGAGCGGCCTGGATTGTCTTTCACTCTGACACCTTATGTTGGTTGAGAGCCTGTGACTTGGAATATTCTTCATCAACACTTGTTGAATTAACATCACAATCAGTGGTACGTGTTTGTTAGAACCTGGTGAGTCATCAGGAGCAGGCCACAGGCACTCAGTGATGTGTGCTGTGTGCTCACACCCCACGCAGCCCCTGCCCCAGGTAAAAGCCTCGCCATTGGATGTGTTCCGTGTTCAGAGAGTTGATTAGGATCGGAGGGCTCAATGCTGGAAAGCGTTCTGAAAGTCTGCTTCATACCCCCAAATGTGGGTATCTCGGGGGTGGGTGCACATGTCAGGTGCCCCTCCAGTCCCCTGGTACTATTACAGATGCCCTGTTTTGCTGTTTGTGCTGGAAGCGAGTGCTTTCTGGGTGATGGACCACACATGGCTCTGTGTCACCCCACCACTGCTCCTGCCTCTGGGATTTTGCTCCCCTCTCTTTTCTGACCTGACCCCCATAGGCGTGAGCTCTCCTTTTACCTAAATGGCCCCAGACTTTTAGGAATGTAAGTGTCCTTGAGAGGGAGCACTGGCTTAGCAGAGCAGGCACAGGGTCCTTGGTGTGGGTGCTTCTCCTTGAGGATGAGCCACCAGCTTCCCTGAGCTGCTGTGTCAGAGCCTGCAAATATCTCCCAGCTTGAGGCCCCTCTTCTGCTGATGTGCAAGGTCAGCAGAGTTGGGGAGGGTGGAAATGGCAGTGTGGAAACCCTAGGATCCCCACTATAAAGGAGCTAAAATGACGGCAACCTTCTGGCCAAAGCTGCAACCATGGCCTTGTCAGAGGTCAGCCTCCCACTCAATCTAGAGGACGCTGGCCTGCCTCCTGGGCTCGCACTCCCACACCTGCACACCTGCCAGAACCTCTGCCCATCCTCTGCTCCTGGCCTCTGTCCTGCCCTCTGGCCTCCCTGGTGTCTTCCTCTTCTAGACTTCCAGTCGTCATTCTCCTTGTTTCCTGCCTCCCATGCCATGTTCCAAGGCTTTTGGTGGCCCTTCCCTCATCTGTCTCTCTGGCATCTGTCTCTTCAGTCTTGCTTGGCTAAGTTCCACATGGCAGAGAAGTTGTGATATGTTATGGCTAAAGTCAGACTATTCTGTGAGTCTGTAGAAGGGAAAATAAATCAGCATAGTAAGAGTTTCTCTTCTAGCCATAGTCTTTAGAAGCAAAGTTTTATAAATGTTTATAACTACCAGGCTGTAAGACAGGAACATGGACAGTGTCAGCAAATCCATGAAGAAGATCCTGTTTTTCTGTATGATGTGAGAGCAATCTTTTTAACTTAGAAGAATATTGATAGATGAAAGTGTTGATTGGCCAAAAGCCCTGGCAGGAAGAAGCAGAAGATGTGAAATGTGAATGTCTTCATTCACGAAAAGGAGTATCTTTCAGGACAGGCATCAGTGCCCAGTGAAGGGGAAATGACTTAAAAAACACAAGCGGTCACCTGTGGTGTCTGTTGTTTCTCTCTGGACCTGTGGCTCTCTGAGACATAGACATCTGTAAATGGTGCCTTTGACAGATACTGAGGTGGCACTGGTCAGAACTGAGAGCTGAGCTCCAGGGTCTTGGTGTCACACCACTAGAAGGGGTTTTACTTACGTTGCTTGTATATCTCTAGGCACATGAGTCTCCCAGACAAAGGAACCCCTGCTGAAGCTGAGTTCACCACCATAAGGGAGAGTCTGCTTTATCAAACAGAAGAACTGACATTACAAGCGCTGGAAATAATAGAACAACCTGAAAAAGGTTCTAAAATGTGTTTATCGTATTTAGAGATGTTTGAGTGTGGATCACTTTTCTGTATGTTTAAAATCAATTAGAGAATTTAAAAAAGAATCAAAGAAGGAAGATGGTCAACAGTTTAAATGAGAACGTGGCAGGAATTTTAATTAGAAATTAGAACCTATACCTACTAACATCCATCCTTATCATTCTGTCTCCCTTTCTTCTCAGCAATCCATGCTAAATAAAGGCAGTTTGCAATCCAGGTCAGTAATCGGAGTGGTATGTTATAATCTTTATTTAAAACTCCTGAAACAATATGGTACCTGTCTTGTCAAACAGAAATACAAGAATTTATTTCTCATGAATAGATAGAACAGGTATAAATTTTCTGTTCGCTCAATCAGAGGAAAGTGAATAGATATGTATGACTTCACATTCTCTTATTGTATTCTCTAGCAGCCAGACACTTAATTTCCCTGGGATGCTTTCCATAAACAGAAGTTGCTTGTTGCCATGGATTTCTGCTACTCAAGTTTTTTTTTTCTTGCCTTTTCTAAGAGCAAAAACAGTCTAGCTGAGAAATAAGTGAGTTATTTTCATTTTTTTGAATGTTTTTTTATAAACTCTTTCCTTCCTTTGGCCCAAGGCCTACTGGACCATCAAAGAGATTTTAATACTAAGGTTGGAAAAGGAAAAAGGCCTTTGCTTGGCCACTTATCTCGATGCTTACCCCTTACCAGCTAGAATGCTAGGTTCCCCCAGGAAACAGGAAGCCCTTGCTCTCATTTATTGGGTCCTTACAAGGAATACGTTACTTTCCAGATGTCCCAAAGGCACTTCAGACTTTGCACATTTAAACAGAGTCCTTTGGATTCTCCTCCTCATTAGAATGGGCCATCTGAGCCAAGAGCCCTGCAGTTGTCCCTGACCCTTCCCCCTATTCACCCTTCTCCCAGTCACTCACCTGTCTTTTCAATATATACTTCTTAGTATATTCCAAATGGAGGGTATACTTTTCCATGAATAGGTTTGGGGCTAACATGGAAATCAGAAGACCCAGCTCCAGTCCCAGCTCCAGGAAGTTTTTGCTCAAAACTTAAATATACAAGGAAAACGTTCCTTGTAAAACTCCAGCCTCCATTGCCAGCCTCAGCAGCATCCCTTTCCAGGGTCCCACCCTCTGAGCAAAGCAGTTGTGCAGTGATACAGAAATGTAACCCATATGTAGACCCTCCTCAGAGTCTGCCCTTTTCTTGGAATCAGATGCAAAAAAACCACAACTGTACAACAGAAATAAATTAACCAAAAGGAGTAATACTTCCAGATTATTGCTCACTCTTTCTTATCCCCTTAGCTCCCCACAATCTGAGCAGCAGAATGAATTCTCCTCTTCTTCTCCTGCTCTCCCTGTAGGGATGAGAATGACACTGAGGAAGGGAACAGAAGTGAACCTCAGCTCTCAAACAAGAATATTTCTGCCAAAATCAACCTCCTCTTGGCTGCAAAGGAATTCAGAAACATGAAAGAGAGGCAGTGTATCCTTAGGGGTATCCAAAATATACAAAGGACTTTAAAATCAAGAATAAGAAAACAACCTAATTTAAAAATGGACAAAAGATCTTAATGGACACCTCATCAAAGAATAGCCAAGAAAGGCATAAAAAGATGCTCACCAGGGAATTGCAAATTAAACCAACAATGAGATACCACCATACACCTGTTAGAATGGCTAAAATCAAAAACAATGATGACGCCAAATGCTGGCAAGGACATGGAGCAACAGGAACTCTCATACATTACTGCTGGGAATGTAAAAGTGAAAGATAATTTGACAGTTTCTTACAAAACTAAATACACTTTTTTATATGCCATATGAAGCAGTTATGCTCCTTGGTATTTATCCAAATAAAATGAAAATTTATGTCCACACATGAACTTACACACAAATATTTATAGCAGCTTTATTCATAATTGCCAAAACTTGGAAGCAACCAAGCTATCCTTCAGTAGGTGAATGAATAAACTGTGGTACATTGAAACAATAGAATACTATTCAGGACTAAAAAGAAATTAACTATCAAGCCATGAAAAGACATGGAGGAAACTTCAATGTGTAGTTCTACATGAAGGAAGATAAAAGGTTACATACTGTATGATTCCAATTATGTGACATTTTGAAAAAGGAAAACTTTTGTAGAAAGTAAAAAGATAAGTGATTTTGAGGGGTCTGCGGGGAGAGAGGGTAGGGGAGGAATGACTAGGTGGAGCACAGGTGTTCCTAGGGCAGTGAAACTATTCTATATGATACTATAATGGCAGATATGTGTGAAAATATAGAATGTACAGTACAAAGAATGAACCCCAATATAAACTATGCAACTATTAGTTAATAATAATAGCTATTGGCTCATAAATTGTAACAAATGTATGATAGTAATCCAAGATGTTAACAATAGGGAAAAATGTAGGAATTAAAAGAGTATATGAGAACTCCGTACTTTCTACTCAATTTTTCTGTAAAAATTGCTCTAAAAAATGAAATTTGTTAATTAAAAAAAAAGGTTATTAAGAGCCAAGGACCTCCCGGAGTTTGCCTTGTTGTAGCTGAGACCCTAGGCAATTATGGGACATGTCAGGTGGACTCCTAGAATTAACACAAAACAAGAGTGTATTAGATGTTCTGGAATGCTTGCCAAAACAACTTTAAACTCTAGTGATAAAGAATATAAATTTTCTATCAATTTGTCTGTCTGGAGGTACACTTGACCAGTCTAAAAATCTAGATAGAAGATAATATCGCCTGTCCTGTGAATGCTGTCTGTGGTGTTTAACCTGATGTCCAGGGTAGATACAGCTCTCATCCCGTCCCTAACCTCAGATGACAATGATCTCAAAGCACAGATGTCTTTGGGAAACCTCATCTCCCAAGCTGATGCAGAATCACAGAGATGACAGATTCTGAGCTCCTGTTCGTCTGACAGTGGACAAGTTGTCTGTCCTCCTGAACTCTACCTGCTCCTCTATAAAGAGAGAATGACATCAACCATAACCAACTCCCAGGAGTATTGCTGTGAGAGTAAAGTGACTTTTCCGAGTGAACCTGAAACCACTGCAAATGTCTCACTAAAGCTAAGAGGTGACCTTCTGCTTTTCTAACTGGGTGCAGCACGGAGCTTTGGGGTTGCTTGGTTTTTCTCTCTTAGATTACCAGTCTTCTGAAGAAAGTAAGAGGACAGAAGCCATTTCTTTTTCTTCTGTTATTATGACCTAGAGTTTCCTCCAGTGACAATTCAGAGTACCCAAGCCATGGAAAAGCTCAAGTTCGAGATAGGAATAAATATTGTGGTCTGCCTTTCTCTGGATTTCACTAAGGAAAACACAAATTAGCCACTTGGTCCATTTCTTTTTAAGTTCAGAGATTATGTTATTACTTTGAAAGCCAATGACATTGCTTCGTTGCCCTAATTTGTAGATCCAAGGTTTAGAGGACGTTTTCAGAACTGATTGTGTAAAGCAGCAAGTGTGTGCAAAAGTATTGGAAAAAATATGTAAAGTGAGGGCAGAACTCTTGAAATCTACTTCTGAGGCACTCAAAAAGCATGCTTATAAGGCAGACATCGCATGAGGCTTGAGGGACTGCTTTGGTGAGTGCATCTCCGCCTCAGGAGACAGGGAACAGATTAAACCTGTGCCTTAGTCCAGGACAGCGGAATGACTCAGGGCTGTGACACTGGCAGTGGCAGCACTGCCCCGACCAGCAGAGTGTCCCAAAGGAAACTCACTCCTTCACACAACTAAGGAGCCTCTCCTAGTGCCTGTGGGAACTGACAGGCCCGATTAATGATTCTTTCTCTACCGTAATATTGAACTCTTTTACATTCTAAAGACAATCTTAAATAAAGTTTTTATTTCAAATAGTTTTAGGCTTACAAAAGTTATGAAAGTGGTGCAGAGAGTTCCCATACAGCCCACGCCCCATTTCCTCTGTGAGTCACATCTTGCATCAGTGTGGTACACTTGTTACAATCAATGAGTCAATATTGACACATTATTAAGTAAAGTCCATACTTTATTCAGGTTCCCTTATTATTATTATTATTATTATTATTATTATTATTATTATTATTATTTTTATTTTTTTTTTTTACCTAACATCCTTCCTTCTGTCCCAGGATCTCATTCTGATATCACATTACATTTTGTTGTCATGTCTCCCTAGGCTCCACTGGACTGAGTTTCTCTGATTTCCCTGGTTTCTGATGACCTTAACAGATTTGAGGTCGGGTATTTTATAGAATGTCTCTCAACTGGAATTTGTCTGATGCTTTTCTCATGGTTAGACTGTGGTCATGGGCTTTGGAGAAAGCGATCACAGTGGTGAAGTGCCTTCTCATCACAACCTGTTAGGGGATACATGCTATTCCTTTGACCTGGCTCACCTGGCTAAGGTACTGTTTGTCAGGTTTCTTCCCTGTGAAGTTACCTACCTCCCTTTCAATACTGTACCTTTTGGGAGGAAGTCACGATGCTTAAGGAGTGGGTGACTGTGCCCTGCCTCATTAGGGCAGAGGACACATATAAATTATTTAGATCTTGGCATGGAAGATTTGCCTCTTCTACCCCATTCAGTTATTTAATCAATTATTTATATTAGTGTGAACCCGTGGATATTTATATTATACTTTGATATATAATCCAACATGTTATTTATTTTTTTGATCAAATTGTTCCAGCTTTGCTACTGTCTCTTTGACATACCTCCATAACTGTGCCTTTATAGAACACTTGCTTACTTTCTAGTGCCATCAGACACTCCAGGCTCATCTTGTATATCCCCGTCCTAGAATCAGCCATTTATCCAAGCAGCCCTAGTTCCTTTTTATTAGAGAATGATATTAGAAACTAAGATCTGGGCCATAAGTGCATTCATTGCTATTGGAGTCTTATTTCTTCTAGGCTCTCAAACGGCAGAGCAAGAAAATGTATGTGTGCATACTAATGTAGGTATATACACAGATCTATAAATATTTCTGCATGCAGCCAAATTTATCTATATTAAGCTAAACATGAGTTCGTACTAATGTTTCTGATTCTAATCCGTTACCACATGGATTGTTCTAGTTTCCTCCTCTTGCTTATTTGTAAACTACCACTCTGATAGTGAGAAACCTGGCTCCACTTACTTAATCTCTCTCTCTCTCTCTCTCTCTCTCTCTCTCTCTCTCTCTCTCTCTCTCTCACTGATGCTTTTACAACCGTTAACTCTTACCCCTGTGAAGAATACCTTGCCAACTAGAGTTCAGTACTTTCGTACAGTTCCTTTTGCCTTTAGTCTTAAGTCTCCAACTCATTTCCAAAGTTCCTTAGGTCAGCACCTTTTCCCTCCACTCCTTCAGTGAGGTTATTTAATACATTTACAATACAGTTAACTTCTTTTGTCACCATCTGCATACCATCCTGGGATTCTCCAATCTCTTAAATGATTTTTTAAATTTAAACAAATTAAGGTTTATTCTTTGTGCCGTAAAATTCTACGGGTTTGCTAGATGTGTTGTGCCATGCACCCACCATTACAGCATCACACAGAACAGTTTCACTACCCTAAAAAAAAGTCACCTGTGTTTTGCCTGTTTAAGTCTTCCCTCCCCAAACCCCTGGCAAACACTGATCCATTTACCATCTTTATACTTTTGCCTTTTCCAAAACATCATATAAATGGAATCATATAGTATGTAGACTTTTCAGACTGGCATCTTTCACTTAGCAATATGCATTTAGCATTCATCCATGTTTGTGCATGGCTAATTCCTTTTTTTTTTATCACTAAATAGTATTGCATTGAATGGATCTATCACTGTTTATTCTTTCACTTACTGAAGAATATCTTGGTTGCTTCCAGTTTGGGGTGATTATGAATAAATTTACTATAAATATTCATGCACAGACTTTTGTGTGGACATAAGTGCTCCAATCACCTAGGAGTGTGATCATGGGGGTGTAGGTAAGACATTGTTTAGCTTTGTAGGAAACTGTCGCACTGTCTCCCAAAGTGGCTACACCATTTGGCATCCCTGCCAACAACATGAGTTCCAGTTGCCCTACATCTTCTCTCCAGCAATTGGTATTGTGAGGTTTTTGGATTTTAGCCATTCTAATATGTGTGTGCCAGTGTTGCATCATTATTTGAATTTGCATTTCCCTAATGACAAATGATGTTCAACATCTTTTCATTTGCTTATTTGCCATTTGTGTATCTTCTAAAGATAATTTTTATTTTTAAATAATGTTGAACCTACAGAAAGTTGGCAAGTACAGTACAAAGAACTTTATTATTCTTGAACAATATGAGAATAAATTGTTGGCTTGGTACCCCCACCACTCCCTAAAACTGAATCTGTATTTCTTACAAACAAGGACATTCTCCTAAATAGTCACTATACAAAATTAAAATTGGGAAATTTACATTGATACATTACTAACATCTATTCTTAGACCTCGTTTAAGTTTTTCCAATTGTTTCAATAACATTCTCTATAGCAGGATTGCCTCCATAATCACATGATGCATTTAATTGTCATGTCTCATTAGTCTCATTCAATCTAGAGCTTTTCCTCAGTCTTCTTTGGACTTTTTTAATCTTGATACTTTTGAAGGTTACAGGCCGGTCATTTGTAGACTGTCCCTCAGTTTGGTTTGATTGATAAATTTTCATGTTTAGATTCAGGTTTTATATTTTTGGCAGAGATGTAGTAGAGGTGATATTGTGCTTTTCTAGTTGCATTTTATTAGATGGTACCTGATTTCAATTTGTCACATTACTGATGATGTTAATTTTATTAAGGTATATCTGCCAAGCTTCTTTATTACAAAATTACTCCTCTTACCTTCATAATCAATAAACATTTTGTGGGCAGGTGCATTGAAACTAAGTAAAAATCTTGTTCCTCATCAAATGTCCACCCACTAGTTCTGGCATTTGTTGATGATTCTTGGATGAATTACTACTGTGTTTGTGAGATGATGATGTTCTCACTCTAATTCCTTGTATACTTGGCATTCTACTACAGAAAAAACTTCTACTGTTCTCTCCATGTATTTATTTTTATCAGGACAGACTCACAGACTTTTATCTTATTCAGTGCATTATAATTGCCCCAGATTTGGGCAGTAGAAGATCCTTCTGTATACTATTAATATGTCCTCATCATTCTTTGAGCATTTCTTTATTTTCTGGTACAACACGATATTTTGGACTCATCTTGTACTTTCTTTGCCCAGCCTTTTTGTGGAGAATGATATTTAGAGAGCCAGATCTGGACAGTAGGGGAGATCATAGCTTTTGGGGTGTCACTGCTCCCAGGGATTCTCAGTAAACAGAGAATGCATGTACATATAGGCAAAGACACACACACACACACACACACACACACACACACACACACACACACATTTACCTCTATATTTATTTTTATATTTATCTTTATGTATATTGAAAACCATGAATTTGCACAGACTGGGGGTTTAAACAATAGAAATTTAATTCCTCACAGTTCTGAAAGCTGAAAGTCCAAGATCAAGGTGCCAGCAGCGTTGGTTTCCTCCAAGGCTTCTCTCCTTGGCTTGTAGATTGCCCATCTCTTGCTGCTTCTTCACATGAACATCCTTCTGTGCACCTGTGCCCCTGATGTCTCTCTGTGTGTCCTAATTGCCTCTTCTTATAAAGACATGTGTCAGATTGGATGAGGACCCATTCTAAATGCCTCATTTTAATTTTATTATGTGTTTAAAGGCCCTTTCTCCAAATCCAGCCACATTCTGAGGTATTCAGGGTTAGGGCTACAACATATGAGTTTGGCGGGGGCGAGGACACAATTCAGCCTATGACATGCTCATTATAGTTTTTTTTCTAACAATGAGTACCTGGCTCCCATTATGTCCATATATTTACATATTAGATTGGTATCTGTACCAGCCTCTTACTGCTGCTGTCTCTGACTCACACAAATATCTTCCTTATCCTCTTTGGGGTCAAACAGTTCACACTGTGCCACCCCCCACCCCAACTCCGTGCAATCATCTGCCTCATCTCACTGAGACTCCCTTTCCTCTGGCACCCTCTTTTTCCTGCTTTTGTTCCAGCTCTCCTCCTCCATCCCCACCTTTCACCCCTAGTGCATCCTCCTCATATCACTGGCACTCCAATACCCTATACCAGGCTTCAGGAATGCCTGTTTGCTCCACCCAGCTCTGGTGCTCCATGCAAGCTGCCTGAACTGCTCACCCCCACAGCTGATGCCTATTTTTCTCAGCCCCATCTAGTGGCTTTCAGATGGATGGAAAGAAGAACTGATCCCCAGTGGGCTGTGGGTTGCCCCAGAGCCCAGGTACACAGCTGGATCAACAGGAGCTCTTTGTTTCATGTTGTAGGAACTAACTGGTTAAGATAAGCAAAAAAAAATAATAATTATCAAAATTGAAAGGGCATCAAACATCTCCGAAGAATCAAACAAAAAACAGTCAGCCATGGGTAGATTGGGACCAAGATGATCTGAGGCTTTGTTGGGGAGTGTAGTGTAGGAAGGATTGGGGTACTGCCAACAGAATGGCTCAGCATAAACCATTTTCCTCCCTGGGTGCCTCTACTCAAAACTCAGATTCCTGGCAGGGGGTATGTGTCAGGCCGAACGCTGGTCCAGGGAGTGGGTACTGGAATTGACTTCCCACCAGAGCTACCTGAAATAGGAAAAGAGCAGTTCCCCAAAGGAAAAATGGGGCCTATTGCCCAATGAAAGGCAGGCTACAGCAGCTGAGAGTTAAAGGTTTTGGTCTTTGTGTAAGTTTTCTAGGGCTATCATAAGAAAGTAGCACAAACTGAGTGCTTTAAGCAACAGAATGCATTGTCTCACAGTTCTTAGAAGCTGGAAGACTGAGATCAAGGTGTCAGCAGAGGTGGTTCTTTCCAAGAGCTATGAGGGAAGGATGTGTTCCAGGCCTCTCCGCTGCCTTCTTGTAGCCTAAGGACTGTAGATAGCGTTCTCCCTATGTCTTCATATCATCGGCCCTCTGTGCATGTCTGCCTCTGGGGCCACATTTTCCCTTTTTATAAGATATATAGTCATTAGATTAGTTCACACTGGTTCAGTAGGTCATATTCTGGGGGTTAGAACTAAAACATGATTTTTTGTGTGTGTATGTGGGGTGGGGAGCATAATTCAACCCATTGTCCCTGCCCACGGGACGACTAACGGGAGCTCCGACCAGGCGTGAGACTCGAGGAAACAATCTGCAAGAGAATGGGGGACAGGAGACGCAAAGAGTGGAGGCAAGACAAAGTTCTGATCAAGCCTCAAAGTTTATTTTCACACAAGGGTATATATATTTTCAAAGAACAGAGGGAGGCAGGCATGGAGTGATCTGACGTGGCGCTGTCAGCCATTAATGGTCCATTGGTAGGTAGTTAAGCAAACAGGATACCTTGGGTTGCAGGTAGCTGCAGTCATCTCCGGGCTTATCTTGTGTTTACCCTTTTGGACTTTCCTAGGAGCCTAGTGAGACTTGTGAGACTTATGTTCAAAGGTTAACTTCTCAGTTAAACTTTCCTATGAGTTGGCTCCCAACAACCTATAACATTCTTCTTAGGATATCTAAACTAGTGTCTCAGGAAAGACTAAGTTCCAGATAATACCTTTCCTATGCCTGTGTATCTTGCTCAGTTCTAGTGGAAATCTCATTCCGGACAAATCAGAAGATGCAAACCAATTATATTTTGGGTAAAAGGAATCCATTCCTTTGGAATTTTCACATGAATTCATGGCTACAAGTAATCCCAGAAGCAGCTTCCTTCTGCTGAGGGATACTTGGCCACCGCATGGCCATCATTGTGCCCTGGAGTCTTTGTGTGATGTCTTCATCCATGCACTGGCAACTGACTCTCAGATGTCTATAGCTGTCATTCTCATTAGTAAGATTCAAGATAATGTTAAGGTGTTCATAAATTTTTTTCACTATTTTGTATTTGCTAAATCAACACACACTAGTAATACAACAGCTATATTGGAGGGCAGCAATATTTTGTGTATTAAAAAGGGATCTTCATACTCAGAAAGGAATGGTTGTTTTAAAATTATAGTAATCAAGATAGTGTGGTACTAGCAAAAGTATCAAAAAAATAGATGAGTGAAGAAAACAGATGACTGGGAAGCAGATACTTATGAATAAAATCATTTGATTTTTGACAAAGATGCTAAAGCAATCCAATGGGGGAAAGGAAAGTCTTTAACAAATGGTGCTGTGACAACTGGGTATCCAAATAGGGGGGGGAAATACCCAACTTCTTTAGCAGTCAGGGTTTGATAAGAGAAGTAGAGTCACTGTGAGTGAATAAGTTTTTTATCATAGCAATTAGACCTTGCCAATTGTGAAATCTGGTTAAACAATCTATGTCATCTGTTGCTTTTGCTTAGATGTTAGGCCTGGAATCAGCAGGACTGTTAGACAGAAGAAAAGATGGAAATGAGAAAAGGGACATCAAAACAAACTAAAACCTGCTTCTTTCTCTCACCACCAACAAACTCAATGACATGGGTGCCCTACATAAGAAGCTCGTGCCCTTCACCATGGAGTGACACTCCCTAGACCAGGACTCAGAGAAGTGCAAGTAGGAGATCTGGCAGAGCTGGAAGAGCTGTGTGCCTGGCTGCTGCCCAGCATCAACTAGGTGATCCAGCAGCTAAGTGACAATGTGTCTGGCACTGTATGGATCATTGGAGCTTAAAGATGGTGCTTCCTTCATTTCCACCTTCTAAGTATGGAGGAAATTTCTCGTGTGTTCATCCCTAACCTAGCACCATACAGAGAAGGGTAATGTAGTTCCAGCTTAGTTATACTGACACAGGAAAAAACCTCCTCAACCTTACCTCGCACCACACTAAGAAATGAATTAAACCACTACCCACCAACCTGAATGATTAAAATGTAAAAGATGGACAGTTCCAAATGTGGGTGAGGATGTGGGGCAATCTCACACATTTTTAGTGGAGGAGTATAATGATGTCTGTAACTTACACTGAAATGCATCAAAATATGGACAGTGAGGAAGACTATATCTTCTAAAAGCAACCACTGCCACATCTCTTTTCCTACTGGCTCCTGTATAGCCATGGCAACCGAGAGCAACTGTGCTGCTCACCCTGCTTTCTAGCTATGGAGTCTAATTCCTCTCTCTATCAGTCTGGTGAGCTGGTGACTTCGTATCCCAACAGAGTTCAGTGGAAATGATACTGTACGAGTTACAAGGCTGGGATAGAAAAGTTCATGACACTGACACTTTGCTCACAGGAACACTTGTACTTGGAGCCCTGAGCCATCAGTAAGAAGTTCCAGTCTCCTGGGGCCACCAGGCTGTAATGAAGCCAACTCAATTGAGAGGCCACATGTAGTCATTCTATTTGGCTGTCTCAATCGTTAAGTCATCCTAGCTCAGGTGCCAGGCATTTTGGTGAAAGAACCTCCAGCCATTTCCAGCTCTAAGCCATCAAGTCACCCCCAGCCTATGGAGATTCCCAACAAGAACACTGAAAGTATAACCTGGTTTCTTTGAACTGTGTATCATAGGGTATGATAGAGAAAGATGAATTTAATTTAGAAGACTTTAGAAGTCAGGAGTAGCTGGATTCAAAAACGATTTCTCATTCCAAGTTTCTCACGGTAGAAGATTCTTCAAGTTAGAAAGAGCTTCGGGGCAAAGATCAAATCCAAGGCACTGCCAGAAAAACTCTCAGGGTAAAGGTGAAGGCAAGTGCCCAACCTCAAAACTCTTTATTAAGACACCAGAAAACGTTTAGGTGGTGCATTGTAGACCCTTTAACCAGACTGAAGTCCTTTTAAGGATACTGACAGCATCCCTTGCAGACCCTCTGTGTTAAACAACAGAATTTCTAACAATCTCAAGGGCATTACCCCACAGTAACCTCAGGGACAGCCCAAAGTAGAGGTGGGTTGATTTCCAAGATATTTGTAAGTGTGGCTTTTGTTTAATAGAGAAGATTACAAAGTGATACAAAAGAAATCCACAGAAGTTTTCAAGGAGTTGAATTAGGTTGGAAGGGGAAGAGACCATTCAAAATTCAGAGAATTTTGAATTCTCATACTTGTATGGGCAGGAAGCAGGTTCAAAAGGCCACTTAATTGCAAATGCAGGCCATTTCTTATGGAAAAGGAAGGGTGACTCAGAGGGCAGGGTTAAGAGCCATGGGGTGAAGGGGAACTCCCAAAGAATTGGCAACTTGTACCCAGCTAGATTTCAGAATTGTTATGGTCTAATGTCTTCTTGTACCTCTTATTTTCTCCCAGTTTTGAATAAGAGTATCAGTTGTGATTATGTTATTCCTGTCCTGTTCTCCTATGTAAGAAGGTGAAGGAGAAGACTAGATAATGTTATCCATTTAGTTCACAGGTTTTCAAACAGAATACCCAAGAAGCTATACATGAGGGACCTTATTCACACCTGGACCTGATTCGTATGAAGAAATCTTTGACTTTGAGCCTGAGCCTGAGCCTGATGCTTTAAGGCAAAATGACTAGGGAGGTCTTAAGGTAAGCGCTTTACACAAGAATTGTTATGACCATATACACATGATGTATTATAGAACTGTATACTTAAAACTTATAATTTTATTAACCAATGTCACCCCAATAAATACAATTTAAAAAAGAATTTGTTATGACCAAAGAGACAAATATGGCATCTCTAAAGATATTTTCAACAAGAGCTCCCATCCCATGGGACCGTCTACAAAGTGATCTTGCCACTTTGCCATCAAGAGGTGGAGTCTAATTCTTCCCTATTTGAATCTATGACTGCTTCCACTGATAGGAAGTGTTGCTATGTAACTTCCAAAGCTAGGTTATAGAAACAATGCAACTTCTGCCTTGTTTGCCAGAACTCACACTTAGAGCCCTGAGCCATGTTAAGAAGTTTGACTACCTTGAGTCTACGATCCTGGGAGGAAGTCCAAGATACGTGGAGAGACTGAAGCAAGACATGGCAAATTTTCCCGAGTGGAGTGAGACCAAGTCCTGCACTGAGAGAAGGAGAGGGTCCTTTGGCAGAGAATGTAGAAAGAATTCAACACACATGCCAAAGTTAGGGTAAAAAGGAAAGTTTATTAGAAAAGGGGTATTCTTTGATATGGGCATACAGTGAGGAAGGGGAAGAGGAAGAGTATGCAGCTTGAAAGGCCTACTGGCCGTTCCCAGCCTTTAATCCATGGGTTCCTCATGGTTTCAGGCATAGAGAATGAGTGATTTTATTTGTGTAGGGTGCCACTTAAAGACTCTGTTGTTCCTGTGTCCCCTTCCACTGGTGAGGAGAAATGGATTCTTACAATTCCAACAGAAATCTTCTTTTGTTCTGAAGGTGTCCCCTGGCCTGGCTGCATAGCTGATCAGCATATTAGTCTTTGAATGTAGCATAATTTAACATTTTAGTTCTCTTGCCTCTTCCTACATTAAGACCACACCTCAGGCTCTTTGTTGTGAACCCCCAGACATATGAATGAAGGTGTTTCCAGGTGATTCCAGCCCCAGCCCTCAAGTCTTCCCAGCTGAGGCCTTACACATCAAAGAGCAATGACAAGCCCATTTCATTGTGCCCTGTCTGAATTTCTAACTCACAGACTCCATGAACATAACAAAATGGCTGTTGTTTTAAGTCACAAAGTTTTGGGGAGTTTGTTATACAATTGTAACTAGAACAGATGGGTTGCTAGATGGATACATGAATAGATTTGTGATGAAGCAAGCATAGTAAAATGTTAGTTGTAGAATCTAGGTGGAACATGCATGGGTGTTCACTCTACAGTTCTTTGCATCTTACTGTCTATTTGAAAAGTTTTATAATAGAATGTTAGTAAGAAAGGAAAGAATAGGAACCACCATGAATAATAGAAAAGCACTAACTAGTATTTATTCTATATATATTTATTATCTCATTTAATCTTCTCAGCAGCCTCGTAGTTGATGCTATTATTTTCTCTATTTTACAGATGAGAAAACTGAGGCTCACAGAGGTTAAATCACTTACCTAAGGTAACAATGCTTGCAAATGTGAAGGCGGGACTCCAGGTATTCTATTCCATAATCGACACTCTTAGCTCCCTGAGGTCTAGAGCACCTAGCATTCCTGTCCACTCTCATCCATTTCTTTGATAGAAAGAGAAAGTTAAAACCCAGCAATGGCCTCTAATGACTCCTTTAATTTTTACACTTATCCAGTATTGGATTGAGTTTTTATAGAAGGAAAAATAAAGGTCTTATTTAAGTTCTCTTCCTTCAGGGATCATCTCCTTCCCACCAATGCCGAGCGTCTTATCTGGTCTCCAGACTGGTTTCCTATTAAACCGGGCTTGGCATTTAAGCTGCACTTGCTCTCGGATGCCCGCGGTTTCTGTGCGTGCTCTCTAGACAGGAGTAGCTCTTGACCAGCATTCCTCGCCCGGCATAATCTCTTAGAGTTTTTTTTTTTTTTAGCGGTTGAGCAGAGATTTGAGCCAGTGGTGGACGTGTGCTCTTGGCCATCTGCTCATCTTCGCACAAAGGGCAGTTTTCATCCAGGTTTCCGTTTTCACAGGCCTGTTAAGACGCCTCCATGTTCCATTCTATGCTTCATTGTGGACCTTAGGGAGGCTATGGGCAGAGACCTGGGGGTGCCCATCTTGCCTAGCTGGAAAGGGCCCCTATTCTGCGGAGAGGAGGCCCAGAGAGGAGGCAGTGCTTTGGCCGCAAGTCAGCAGGGCAGGGGCTGGCCTCAGTCGTGACCTGACACCCACCGTGGCTGGGCTAAAGACCCTGCACGAGCCCGCTGACTAGACAGCCTAAGCCGAAAACTCCAGAGGCCTAGGCGGGCTCTTGTGGCCCCCAGACCCGTACTTACGCAGCCCGGGCCTGAATTGACCGGCTCCACCCTCCTCATAGGCTTCCGGCCAGGCCTGAGTCCCGCAGCTCAGCATAAGTGGTGCACTCCAATTTGGAGGCTGCCGCCCACCGCGACAGAGTGACTGGGATGGAGGCCAGCTGGCGGTGGCAGGGCCCGGCCGAATCCCATACTGGGATCCAGAGGCGCGGCGCTCCCGGCCCACAGCGGGGCGGGCGAGCTGGGGATAGCTTGCTGGCTTGTCCTCTGGCTTTCACCATCAGAACCGCCATCCCAGGTTCCTGTCTCTGCCTGAGACCGTCTGAGCACTGCAGCTCCAGGCTTTTCTGGACGGTATGGGGGGAGGGGAAGGAGACAGTTTCGCCATGGCTGCTGACCGCCCATGCCCGAGGCTGGGGTCCTTGGCATCGGATTCTGTGCTGGGCTCGGGTCCTCCTTCCTCCCCTTGTGGTCGCTTTCTTTCCCCTCCCCCATTGAGGCTCTGCGGTGTCAGAGCTGGAGAACCGGAGGCGGAGCCCAGGTGTGGCCTCTGGGCGCGACCTGTTGGCGGCCCGGCAAGGGAGGGGTGACCCTCCGCGTAGCTGAGCCGGGAGTGGGGGCTGAGGGGACTGGGGCCCCCGGAAGGCCCCAAGAGAGACAACAAGCAGGTTTCCGCCCTCCCTCCGCCTGCTTCAGCAGAAACGAGTCTTTCCAGTGGGGCTGCTCAGCCTTCCGCCCTGACCAGTCTCCGGAACCGGCCTAGAGAAGTGCACCACCCCGCCCAGGCCTCAGGAGAACTGGAGACCAACCGGCCCAAGGGTGGAGCTGCTGGAGAGGCGGGAGGGTGCAGGTCCTGGGTTCCAGTTGGATCTGTGAATCTCCTGGGCTTTTTCACACCCAATCCCCCATTCCTATCCGGTGGGTCCCCAGGGCGTTTTGGAAAAGCTTCCTGGATGATTCTGTGAATCCAGGCTCCAGTCCAACTTTATTACTTTGCAGCTAGGGAAACTGAGGCACGAACAGACTGTCCCAAGGCCGCACCATGAGTTAACAAAAACACAAAGAAGCCTAGTGACAGACTATGAGGAATGGCCCAACAGAGGCCAAGATTTTCCCAGGGCCCGAGTCCTGGGGGTCTGGGGTAGACTAGAGGGGTCCGGAATTCAGGAAGCCTGGATACCCTCTGCCTGGACAGCTCTGTGGGGTGGAACGAGCTTCATTGCTTCGAAGGTCCTGGCCTCAAGAAATTAATGAGGGAGATGCCTTACTTCCCCCAATGGAGAAATGGTTTAACCGCTGCAGACAAGATGGGGACCATTCTCCCTTCCAGCCTGGCCCCTGGCGTGCACCCAAGGGCATGTTAACAAGGGCCAGGAATTGGGGCAAAGCCTCAGTCGTGGAACAAGAGAGGTCTCAGATTGCCAAGATCTGGTTTTTTAAAATTTCTGCAAGTTAAGACCCCAAAGAAGAGTTTGCCCGGGAGGATTCTTTTATCTGCTCAACCTTGAGTCATACTTGCAATCAGCATTTGATTAAGAAACTTGGTCAGTTTCTCAAAATGCAAAATCAATCACTGATTTTACTTTTTTACTTGGCATTTCCTTGGGATATTTTCAGTGCTGGGAAGGAAAGATTATAACTATTGTCTTAAATTCTGTCCTGATTAGCATCCTTCCTCAATTCTGGATTTCCCCGGAGCCAGATCTTTGCAGTTTCAGGATTATGACTTTTTAAAAATATAATTTTGATGCATTTTTATCTGTTCCCCAAATTAGAAACTATCTTAATTGCAGGAGAAAATGTTTTCAAAGAGAAAGGGTAGACCTTTAGAGCAAAGCCCTGGAACAATGGTTCTTAAGGAAATCTCAGGGCAGGCAGGTCCTCAGTGGACTAGTGGGGGGAAGAAACAAGCAAGATCGTTTTCTCTGCAGCCTTCAGGCCCACCATCTACCAGTTAATGCTTGGCTAGGAAATAAAAAATAAATGAAGGTTTGCTTAGAGTTGTTCATCCTCTTGTGGAAGATTCTTACTTGAGAGAAAGCATGGTCTTTGTTAAATGGTTTTAAATGGTAGATGAGGAAAAATGTCTATTTATAAAAGTATTTCCAGCTAATAAATGAAGAGTGGCAGACAGAACATCATCATTTTGCATTACTAATGAATCAGTGGATACAGACATGATCAGCAATGGCTACTAACACCCTGAAAAGAGAATCTGATGTGAGTGCAGTGCTTTCTAATGAAAAAACTCAGCACCAGTTATGAAGTAGTCTTGACACTCCTCATCCCCGTCCCTACCCCACATCCAAACTGAATATGGTTGAGCATCATCTAGAACAATCACCACCTTTCAGGAAATACAAAGTGCAGAAGAACATGTTAAATAACATTGTGAGGACATAATCAAAACTATTCAGATCTTGTGAAACTAGGACAAAGGACCCAGTTCTTCAATAATTAATTGCAAGGAATACAATCACATTTAGATCCTAAATTAAACAAATGGTAAAAAGAAAAAAGTAACATTCATAGGACACTTGTATATATGAACACTAATGGAATATTTGATTTTAAAAAGTATTAGATTATTTAGGATTAAAATATGGTCATATTTTGAAGTATTTTTCAAGCATTTTAATATATTTTAAATATTTTGAGATATATGCTAAAATAGTTACAGATGAAAGATATGATATCGGAAATTTATTTCTAAATAGTTTTATGTAGCAGTAAGGAAAGTAAATGAAGTTACAGATAGAAATATGATTAGACATTAGTGGTGGGTATGTGGTGGTTAATTAAATTATTCTTTCTATTTTTAATTATGTTTTAATTTTTTATCCTTTACTTTTTGTAGGACTCTCTAAAACTTAGAGCCTGACTGAAGCCTGGGCTGGAGCTTGGGACGACTGACCCTGTCTTGCTCTTTGAACGTCCATTCTCACTTATCCATTCAAGAAACATTATTAAGGACCTTCTATCTACTTGAGCTTCTGAAATTATGGTGCTCACATTCTAGATTAAAAAGTGACAAAGAAGAAAGCCACCAAATGTGAGGATGGAAGGCTTTGCAGAAAAATTGATGTTTGATATGAGTTCTGACAGATGAAAAGGAATTCCCTGGGTGGTGTCAGTTCATATTCTATTAGATAAAATGGTTAGATGGTTAGACTAGATCTACAAGGAGAATCCATTTACTCCTAATACATTTTGTGATGATAACCTGCCTGTAACCACTTTTTCTTCTGTGTTGAGAGACTCCCATGGACTTCCCGTCATCATATCTAATTATGTTAGCTGAAGTAATCCAATTTGAATTTCTAACTGGACTCTCCCAGTTGTGTTTGGAGTCCCAAGTATGATCACATTATCCAGTCTATCAACTTCTTAGGGAATGGTCTCGTGGGCTCACAGATTTATTTTCGTTCAACTAGTTCCCAGAATATTTTACTTAGTAACCTTAGCTATACATTTTCTGGTAGTCATGTCCAGCCTTGGTAATAAAGCCCATGTGCTCATTGAAATGTGAGTGCCTGCCATCAATACCCCCAGTCTTCCTAACTGCTTTGTCGTCCCTCTCTTCCTATATGATAGGCAGTTTAAGATACAGCATGCAGCCTGGTCTTCAGGTTAACTAGTTGATCTTGCTACTCTACCACAACAGGTTGAAATTTGTGCTATGATGCCCTTTCACCCATGTGACAAGAACCACCTGTTAGGGCAAAGCTTCAAACAGGAGTGGTCAAGTAGTTGGCTGTATCCTGTCTCTACTCTGTTATGGAAAATTATTTTTTCTGTTTATTCTTTCATCTCAATTTTTATGGATATTTGCACTTTAACAAATTCTGAAACTTTTGGTGAAATAAGATAAAAATCTTTAAACTTGGTTGTCATATGTTTGCTGAGTGAGTTTGCCTGGGCTATGATGCAGAGTCAAGTACATTTTCTTCTTAAGGACCTGGAAAGCATCTTGCAGTGTGATCCAGAGTCTGGCAGAGGGCTGGGAATGCTAGGAGCTATCCTAAATTCTTGCTTCTGTAAACTAAAGGAACTCTTCAAAGTGGGAAAATATTGGGAAATTAGCTATGATATTTTATATGTTACCAGTGATTACTGAAAAGCTTCTTAAACTAATTAGAATAATATACCTTAATAGAAAACTTTAATTTTCTATTTTTACAACTGATTGAACCAATTTGTACTTTGCTTTTACTCACCCAAATAGAATTTATTACTCCAAAGCCAAAATGCCAAACTTTCATTTTTGTGCTAACCATCATTATAGCTGAGGAAATATGCAAGAGGAATAGTTAAAACTTGTGCTTCTGACTTTGAAGCACCAGCCTGGATCAAACCAAACCTCCCATCTCAAACAACTAGAACAACTGGACAATTAAAAAAATCTATCTTAAGATGTCAGAGATCTACCCAGGCAGTGAGAACTTGAGAGGACAAGATATGGAGAGAAGAAAAGCATAGGAAGGTGAGCCTGACGTTTGACACTTGTCTTAGTCAGTTTGGGCTGCTATAATAAAAAATGAATGTCTGTTTTTTTAAGCCACCCAGACATTAAACAACAAACATTAATTCCTCACAGTTATGGAGGCTGGAAGTTGAAGATCAAGGTATTAACATGAAAGTCCAAGATCGAGGTGTCAGCAGAGTTCTTGGTTAGGGCCTCCTTCCTGGCTGGCAGATGGCTGCATCCTTACTGTGTCCTCACAAAACAGATAGAATAACCTCCAGTATTTCTGCCCCTTTTTATAAGAGCACCAATCCCATTGTAGAGGCTTCACCTTCATGACCCCTTCTAAACCTAATTACTTCCCAAAGGCTTTACTTTCTTATACCCTTACATTGAGGATTAGGGCTTCAACATATGAATTTGGAGCGGACACAAACATTTCATCCATAACAGTATTATTATTCTCCTCAAGGCATTTACTTCTAAGAACAGTGACTTAAAGTCTAAGAAGCTGTATAAAACTCAAGGAGGACCTGGTAATATCATAAATTTTTGGTTAGGACCTCAGAAAGGTCATACTAGTAGTAAGGGCAAATTTTAAAAATGGTCAACTGTCATAATATTTAAAAAGACTCAAAGACAATCTCTGGAGAAAGATAACACCATCTACAGTATCACATTCATTTCACAATCTTTCATATACAACATGTAACATTTAATCAAAATTTACTAAGCATACCAGGAGAAAAGGCCAAATGATCCAAAACCAAGAGAAGAAATAGATAATAGAAACTGATCCATAGGTAATTAGACTTCAGAATAACCTCTGCTTGATACATTTGGGGAGAGAAAAGACAAAATAGAACATTTAAACAGAATAGAAATGTATAAAAAAAGAATTAATGGAAATTTTATAACTGAAAAAATAATTAAAATTAAGACTATATTAGATAAATTTAAATCAAAGTAGACACAGATGAGGAGAGAATTAGTGAATTGGAAGATATATCAGAAGAAAATATCTAGACTGAAACACAGAGACAAAAGAATGACAAATATTGAAAGAGTATGTCATGTTTTGGACATAGTGAAAAAGTTTGGCATACTTGTAATTGAAGTCCCAAAAGAGTACAGGAAAAGAGAGAATGAAACAGAGGCAATATCTGAATAGATAATGGCCAGGAATTTTCTAAAATTGATAAAAGACATAAATTCACTGGTTCAAGAAGACCTGTAGCACCCGAAGCAGTATAAATACAAAGAAAGTCACACATTGGTAATCATAGTAAAACTACTGAAAACAAAAGAGTAGGTGATAATCATAAAAGCAGACAAATAAAATGCCATTACCTTCATTTGAGCTACCATAAGACCTACGGCTAACTTTTCAACAAGAAACCATGGAAACCAGGAGACAATGAGATAACATATTTACAGTGTTGGAAAGCCAATCTGGAATTCTATAACTAATAAAAATACTCACCAGTAATGAAGGTTAAATGAAAATATTTAAAAATAGACAAAAAAAACCAAGAGCATGTGTCATTAGCAAATATGCATTAGAAGAAATATTAAAGGAAATTTTTTAGGCAAAAGGAAAACTATCACAGATAGAACTTTAGAAATGCAGAAAGAAGTGAGTGCAGAAACAGCAGAGAGTGTAAACAAGTGAGTAAACCTAAAAGAATACTGACAAAAGTAATGTCTTGTAGGATTTTAAACACGTGTAATAATTAAAATGTATGACAACAATAGAACCAAAAATAGAAGTTGATGTATAGAGTTAAGACATGTTAAGGTCCTTGCATTGTTCTAGAACTAGTATAGAATTACTGATTTATTTTACATTTTAATAAGTTAAAGATGCATGTTATAATATGTGTTAGTCTACTTGGGCTGCCATAACAAAATACCATAGACTGGGTGGCTTAAATAACAGAAAGTTATTTTTCTCACAGTTCTGGAGGCTGTAAATCTGTGGTCGGGTTATAGTGAAGGCTTTCTTTCTGGTTTTCAGATGGTCATCTTCTTATTGCGCCCTAAAATGTCAGAGAGGGAGATAGAGGGAGAGGGAAAGAGGGAGGGAAGACTCTCTGGTGTCTCTTCTTATAAGGACACTAATTCTATTGGGTCAAGGCCCTACAATTGGGACCTCATTTAACTTTAATGACTTCTATAAAGACTCTATCTCCAAATATAGTTACACTGAGGGGTTAAAGCTTCAACATATGAATTTGGTTGGGGGAACATGATTTAATCTATAACATAATCTCTAGATATAGACACTAAAGAAATGGTAAAAATATATAACTAGCCAGCTAATAATAGAGAGGAAAATGATATGAAAATAATTATTCCAAAAGAAGGCAAAACAGGTGAGGTAAACAGAAAAAGAAATAGAAATGTTATATATTTAAATCCAAATACTATAAGTAATTAAATTAAATATAAATGAACTATACATTACCATCAAACTACAAAAATTGTCAGATCAGATAAATAACTGAAACCCAGCTACATATTGACACAGACCCTAGGCATAAAGATCAGAAAGGTAGAAAGTGAAAATATGGGAAAAGATATAACATGTAAACAAAGACTAGAGCGACAGTTGGGAAGCAGAAAGATGAATACTTCTAATGTGATAACACAAATTTGCTACTATCTATTAGCAGTTAATAGTAAATGTATTTTTCTGGCTTTTACTGAATCAGAATGGCTGTTCCTGCACACCTTTGAGGCCAGTCATTTTCTTAAAGCAGGGTCATGCTCTGTGCAGAGACCTTCTTTCCAGTCTGCAAAATCAGACTATTGAGTCAGGCGATTTGCATGCAGGGAGGAAATTCTAGGCACTAGAAGCTTTCTTTCCATTTATCTCATGTTTGCAGAACTTTGCTGGCAGTCAGGCTCACTGCTGGGCAGTTTCTGTCCTAGTGGAGCTCACAACTCCAGCTAGAGACAGACATGCACAGAGGGGACCACCAATCTCTGAGTGTGCACTATAGTGAAGGCACAACAGCCTGACAAAAGAGCCAGCCACTCTTTCTGGAGAGTTTCTTTGTTCTTTCCTTATTCTTTTACTCAAATACTTATGGAGTACGTACTATGTGCCAGGCTAGTAGACATTGTTTTTTTTTCCTTACCTAAAACCAATTTTCTTTCCAAAATACTTTGACATCCTAAAAGAGAGAGAAAGAAAGTGGGGAAGATTTTTCTCCCCAGTCAGTGAACTTAGAGGAATACCTATAAAATTAGGAGAAAATGGGCAGATACAGAGGCCAAGGTAGGAAATGCAGAAAAGGATACTCACTTTTACTTGTTTTATTGACCCTCACAATAATCTAACAAGGGATGTGTTGATACACTTTAAAGATCAGAAATTAAGGGGTGCCATTTGTGAAGCAACATGGAGGGACTTGGGGGAACACATCTCTGACTCTGCATCTGCTATATGGATGGATTGAAATGACCGGATATCCCAGGCGAGGTTGCAGGCTGGTGCCTCCTCCACACTTTGCTTACCCCTTGCCCTTCCTATCTTTGGGACTTTGAATCAGCACTGGTAGGTGATAAGATTGAACCTGGGAAGGTGGGTGAATGCCCTGGTCCTTGTGAGTAATCCTCTGGTTTCAGGGTCCTAACATTTCCTTGAAAGTTTCCAGAAGGTTCTATACTCATTGAAAACTGAATTGGTCTATGAGACAGCTCTGGTACAAGGTACTCACCTAATCAATACTCACTGTCACCTTGGCCAACAGTGTGGCTTCAGAACCATACAGGAAAAAAGAGAACAGAAGTCCATTTGTTGGTGCCTTGGTCAGCTCATGCTACCACAACTAAATATCATATGTTGGGGAGCTTAAATAACAGAAATTTATTTTCTCAAAGTTCTGGAGGCTGGATGCCGGCATGTTTGGGTTCTGCTGAGAACTCTCTTCCTGGCTTGCAGATGGCCACCTTTTCACTGTATTCACACATGGCAGAGCTCTCTGGTGTCTCTTCTAGTAAGGGCACTAATTGCTTTATGAGAACCCCATCCTCTTAACTCCATCTAACCTTAATTATCTTCCAAAGACCTCATCTCCAAATACCATCACATTAGGGGTTAGGGCTTCAACAGATGAATTTAGGTGAGTGGGACACAGTTCAGTCCATAGTGGTTGGTTTTTGGCCTTCAGGCAAATCTCTTAATCTCTTACTAGTTAAGGGACATATTGTGATTCCAAAAAAGTATCAAGTAAGAGCCCTGCCCTGTTGTCTGTTCTTTTCCCTCTGCCTTTTCAGGGGCCTTTTGGCAGGTTCACAGCCACGAATCCAGAGAGGTCAATATGCCCTATTGAGAAAAATGGTCCCAAGCAGACAACGTGCAGTTTCCCCAAGTGAGTTAGGTTGGGAGGGTATCAGAAGTCCCAGGTGATACTAAGCATGAATCTAGACACCTGGAAACCTAAGGAAGGCAACTACTGCTTCTGCCTGAAGGTCAAGTCTTTGATTTAGTGGATTTGTATGTTTTATATCTTTCTAAATTAGCTTCTTTTAAAACCTCTGATGTTTGAATCTTATAGGTTCCACTGCTGAAAACTGAGATGCTATTGAAATTGTTGCTTCTTTTTCCCTTAAATGGACTTAGCTCAGTCTCTCTGCTCCAATCCCACTCCCTCTTATTCTCAGGAGACCTCAGCTACTAGATCTTTCTTTCTAAAGCCCAGCCACCCAGCCTCTAGTAAGACCTCATCCTGTGTGCTCTGGCAGAGAGACAGGGCTCCAAGTAGAGGCTCAGATGCTCCAGCCCAGCCCTTCCTGAGGTGCTGGGTCTGTACCTCAGGTCTGAGTAAGGGTGTCCAAGGCCCAGAACTTCTAATAGGCTGAGGATTCCTAGTGCTTGACTTGTGACCACTTCTGGCAAGCCCAGACCTAGCCTTCTCCCTTGACTTAACTCCAGTCCTGGCTTTCTAATTGGCAATGCCACCATCCCCATTTCCAGGATACCTTGAACCACTGTCCACTCTTCATGGCTTCCCAGGTTATACTTCTGTACATACACCCCTCTCCCCAAGAAAGGAGTGACTATTCAGGTCTTCCTAAAACCTGCATCCTCCCTCCTCGCCCTGTGGGGTTGCTCCTGTGACCACACCTGCCAGGTGGCTTGTGAAGAGGCCAGTGAAGCCTCCAGGGAGGGCAAGCTGGGTGGAGCAGAGATGGTGAGGTGTGGCATGCTCTGCTGTGGCCTAGAAACCAGGTTTTACAAAACTGCCCTGTAATGCATGCTCTCCCAGTCCCTGATGGGATGATGGATTCACATATAGCTAAGTAATGAAAACCAGCACTTCAGGTTTTGACTTCTCAGCTTTGACAAAGTGGTACCAAAACAGCTGGATCAAGCTGGCCCAGGTCAGGAGGTATTCTGGGAAAAAAAACGAGGACTTCATGTGTGTTCTTATTTAACTCTCACAACCACCCTGTCGGGGTACAGAGTGCTGTCTCTGAAAACCCTACCCTCTGACAGGGTAGGATTTAAAACCCAACCTGCTGGGGCCAACAGGGCACTCAGGCCTGCCTGTGCCCCTTCTATTGCTCTACACTGTGTAGGCTCAGGATAGAGGTGGGGAACTGACAAGGATATCCAGTCCTTTCTTCTTCGAAAAAATAAATTACTGCAGCTCTTCAAGTATGCCTGTATTTCACAACTTCGTAGACCCTGACAAATGCAGAAAGCACAGGACAAAGGGCCACAGTGGGACTGGCCTGGTAGGTTAACGAACCAGTCCATTGGGAGGTGGTGGTTCTCATCCTGCCTGGAAGCCTGGATCTGCCCTGACCCCCACCCCAGATGTCCAGACTCTGAATTGATGCCACTCATGGTACGGAGTATCTGGTAAGTAAACCTTTACCTCCCCAAAGTGACATGTATTCCAAGGGACACATTTGCTCTAAAGAGTACCTTCTGAAACCCAGTGCCCCATCCCGAAGGGATGACATCCAGTTTGGGAGAATCTAGAAAAGGGCCTTCTGGTTGGGCAGAAATCTCCACTCTGCAGCCTCTGGATCTGACTCACCCTTTCCTTCCTTGACTACCCAAATGCCCTTTCTTTTTGCAGAAAGGGCCACAGATCTCAGGCCCTCTGACTTCTGGCAGCCACATCTAACCAGTTACCACGCCCAGCTTCCCAGCCACCCACGCATCAGGCGTGGGGCCAAGCTCTCTGACAGCAGCCAGTCTGATGAGGCAGAGGCCTGGGGATGGTGGCTAGGGCTGATTGAAGTCCCCGGTTCCCTCATACAAAGGCAGCATAATTAATCAGGCAGTAATGAATTCAGGTACCACCAGCCTGTCACCTCAAGAAAGAGGCTATCTGAGAGGGCTGGAATTCAAAAGAGGGAATCAGGTCACCATTAGGATTTTTCAGTATTAAATGTTAATATTAAGTGGACGATTCATTGGAATTTAACTAAAATTTGGTCTATTGACCTTCAGATACCCTGCCTCGCTCCTTCTCTCTCAATGGGCTCTCAGAACAGGGGTACCAGGGGCGGGCAGGCCTCTGGCTGGCTCTGGCCCCCACTGAGGCTTTCTCAGCTCAGGACGGCCCTTCCCAAGTGCAATTGTTCCTCAGCATTGTCTGAGCTGGGGCCATGCGAGGGGGAAATTGGGCACCCCAGAGTCTGCCTCCAGTGTCTCAGGCCATGGACCAAGGGTGCATGTGCCATGGAGAGGACATAGGTATTGGGCGGGGGTGCTGGATGCTGTGGCTGGGCTGACCGCAATGGCCACCCTCTCCAGGAGCAGCCAGCCCAGGAGAGCAGCCAGGACTGTCAGCAAAGCATAGATGCAGCAGGCTGGTCCACGGCAAATCCCAGTCTTCCTAGGGCCCTACTAGGAGGTTTGGAGAAGTCATGAAACTTGATGTTGGCATCCGTCAGTGGGTTAAACAAAAGTGAGATGTGGGTGGGCCACTTTGCTTAGGACTTGTACGTGGTAGACACTCAGGGAAGACTCCTGCAAGTAGATCCCAGAGAGCCCTGCACCCTGGGCTGAGGCCAGGGCTGGGACCAGCCTACCAGCACTGCACAACTCCGGGGACAGGGCTGCAGGGCCTGAGGTGCAGGATGTACCGGTGTCCCCTGACTTCAAGGGGCTTTTGGTCAATGCTAGCTCATGTCACTGCTAGCTTTGGGATCAGCGATCCCTAAAGGCCATGGGGATACTCACTTCAGAGAAGAGGTGATATATGATCCCTTTTAAAGGAATATGTCAGAGCCCAAAGCTGCCATGTCTACCTACAAAGTTAATGTGTGGCTTGAGTTCCTGTGTATCCCGAGCTCCTGCTGTGTGCTCAAGCAGGGAAACAAATGATGATGGGAAAAGACAAGCTACTTATTTTTTTTTTAACGAGGCAAAGAGTATAAACAGGTAATTCACGAAAGAATCAAGGAAATGGATTGTAAATTTATTACAAATAAAAAATAAAAGATGCTCAATCCTGTCAAAATTGAAGAGAAATGCAAATTAAATGAGATAACATTTGTCACCCATCAAATGGGCAAAAATTTACAAGTTGGACAGTAGTAGATATTAGTGAAGCCACCAGGATACTGCTCTCAGATGCAGCTGGACCATGCACTGGTGCATCTGCTTTGGAGAGCCTGGCGCTGTCCTTCAGAACTAGAAACGTGCATACCCTGGAAGTGGGCAATTTCCCTTACCTGCCCTCGAGAAACATCTACCTGCACAAAGAATCATTGCAGCCTTTGTAATAGCAGAAACCTAATAGATTGAGGCATCCAGACAGCATGGAGTTTTATATAGAAATTTTAAAAAACCAAGTTGGACATATAGGTATGTAAATAGATCTTTAAGATGTATCATTAAGAAAAACAAACAAAGAAACAAACAACAACAATAAAACCCCAGCTACAGAACAATACAGATATATAGTTTATATTTAAATAATCAACAAAACTCATCAGTAACAACCAATACCACATAGTTTTAATGGAGTCTCATGTATGTTGCAAAAGCATAGAAAAAAAAATTAGAAAATGTATATACAGACTCAGTGGTTACTTTTGGAAGTAGTAGCCATGAATTCTGAGTCTGGGGCGACTTGAGACTTCTCTATAATGGTAAAGGTTTGGGAGAAGCAAATGAGTTAATGTACCCAATTATAGAAGTTCATTTTTAAGATAGGTTTGGCTGGGGAAACAGGCAGTGCGTCTTGGGGTTCTTGGCATAATACAAAGTGAAAAGCTGAGAGAATGGCTAGGAAGGAAAGGAGGTGAGTCCACTATAAACAACCCTCCCTGGGGCTTGCCAAGGGGAGAAAAGAGAGGAAGAGAATGACAGAGACAGGGAGAGAAGGACCACAGAAGGGATCACCAAGGAGGGAAAATGAAGAGCCAGCATTGGTTACAGCTTTGTCCTTGGCCTGGCTGACTTCTTGACAGGCTGGGAAGGTGACACAGAGATGCTTTTCCTGATGCTCAGATTTCCAACTGTGACAACCAAGGTTCTTCCCCACACCCCCTCTTTTCTCCTTTTAAGCTGGAGATCTGTTTATCCCTCTGTTTGGACAGGAAGTCTTGATTATTTTTGCATAAAGTCTCAGAATTAAAAATCAGTGCTCCTATTGCCAACCCCTCTGAAGGCATCATCCAGAGAAAGTAAACTCCGGTCCTGGGCACACCCTGGTGTCCAGGGCTGCCCAGCAGGGCGGGAGGCCTGCCCCTCGCCATGGCCATGTGAACCAGGAACCTGCCTTGTAGTCAGGGGCCCCTAGCTACAGGCCCTCAAGCTTACTGTGGGTGAGTGTTGATGGTGATGGTGAGGATCCATGACTGCAGCCATGTGGAGCCATGATTGCCACCTTCATCCCTGAGCTCAGCAACCCTGCACAGAGTGAGGCCAGTCAAATGCGTAAGAAAAAGTAAAACCACATCCACCTCCAAGCTCCATGGCATGTGGGCTTTGGAGCCCAACTTGATGTCATGATCCAGCTCAGTCTACAGCCAGTGCAACCTCAGGTTTGTCATCAGGGTTGCTGTGAACTAAGCAAACTAAAATATGTAAAGCCTTCAGCTCCTTGAAAGGCACCCAGTAAGTGATAATGGTGGTCGATAATAACGATGCTCATCATACATCTCCTCATGTCTTTTGAAGACCTTTATCAGAAGAGCTAACCTTTACATACTATGAATATGATTTCTAATGGTACTTAGAATAATTAGTTGTAATGTGATATACAAGAAAAGGACTATTTTAATTCAATATTTTAACTCTTTCCCATCTTAGGTTTTTTAAAGTTGGAGGTTTATTATTTCAGAAATCTTTATGAAGAGATGAAACTTAAGAAGAGAGATTCCAGTGAGCCTGGATTGAGATGGGCCAATAAAAAAATTGTTTCCAGCCCACTGAGGAAGAGGCGTTGGGAGAAGTGGTCACCCTTCAGCCATGCTGGCTGGTCCAATCAGGAGCCCTCTTGGCTAGTGGGGCATTCATTTCCCACCAAAAGACCAGAACAGAAAGTAACTTTTTTGTTTTGTGAAGAGGAGAGTTAGGCACTTGCCTGGGGGCAAAATTTAAGGTTGTACCAAATAGTTTAACAATCAAGATGAATAATATTTTAATGCAATATTTAAAAAAAAATTAATGCAAAACGATCTATGAGAACCAAACATCACACTTTATATCCTCCTTTCCAGATTCAACTTACTGTCCTGGACTGCAGCAATCAGGGTCCTGACATCCACCCTTTCTGGGCTCTGTTGGGCAGGCTTATGTCTACCCAGGACTAGGAAAAGGAAACTGGGAGGCGGCCTCTGTGACTTGCCTTCCATAGCCATGGGGAGGAGCTAGGAAAATTTCCTGGACAACTCCGTTTTGAGTATGCATATGATTTAAAAAAAAAATATTTTGGTGACCTGTTGAGAAAATGAGAAACTTAAACAAAACAAAACATGGAGATAAGGGATTGGAAATGAGAATTTACAGTAGAAAAAGCAGATTTGAAAACTTTTTAGATAGCTTTCCACTTTCTCTTGTCTGATCTTTTAGAAAATACTTAAGGGTTTGCAAAACCAAGAATGATTTTTCAGTTTTAAGTGCCTTTACTTTCCCCCCGCAAAATACTGCTGTCATAAATTCAAGTTCAAGTGTTTATCGTGTCCGCCTCTCTAGGATCTGAGCACTCCTTATACCTGGCTTGAAAACTTAGCTGATTTGGACTCAGGCACACACCCATCTCAATCTCTCCATTCGTGGCTGATAGAGCTAGATGCCCAGTCAGGGAGGACACTTCTACCTGGGAAGAGACGGGAAAATGACTAGAAGATGTCAGTTTGGTGAGACAGTCTATTAGTTAGTTGAACACCCTTCCAAAAGAAATGGGATTAGTAGGGAAAAAAACTGTTTCTGGAAGTTGGAAGTCATGTGACTAAAACCATTTTTGTTGCAATAAAATATGTTTAAATGAAACTAAAATAAATGATAATACAACTATATTCATTTATTCTGCCATTCTTCTACATATTTTTCAAAAATTAATCTGAGAATATTTAGGAATAAGGTAAGCTGTCCGTGCTCAATTCTTTGAGGTGTGTGTCTAACTGCTATTGAGGGGCCCAGTTCATCACCAAGGACAGTGCAAAGCTGGGTCCAGGGGAGGTGGAGGAAATCTGGGGAGGAGAAGGAACCCACTTCCAAAAGAAACAGTAATGGAGGCTGGCAAGTGGGTTTTGTTTCAAGTTTTCAGACAAACACTGTTTCTGAAAAATGAATTCTGTAATTTCTTATGTTAATGATATTCTTTAAATTATTACTAAAAATGCCTCATATGTGAACAATAAGGTAGAATCCTTTTTGTCCCTCCCTTTATGTGTGGACTTGATTTTAGAATTGCGATTTTCAGCACCTTGGTTTTTGTTGTTTTGCCAGAAAGTAACTTCTCTGTTCGACAGTATATTAATGCTGAATAAAAAAAAGATGCTTTAAAAAAATTCTTTCAAGCACAAAGGAGATGGTTTTCAACAGATAATTTTACATATTTACATATTTTACCTTAAGCATTTTGTAGTCTCTGCCTATTGCTGAATGGATCAGATTTTTACACTCTTTCAAAATGAACCAGTTTGGCTTCTGAGCCACTGCAAAGGACAGAAATGAATTCTAACTTTTTTTCACTTCCTTTTCACATCTTCACATTTCCTTATTTCACATGGTTTAAAATAAAATGCCTCTGGCATTATTTTTCCTTTCTCAAGAGCAAAGTGAATGTGACTTTTCGGAGGGGTCACAGGATGCCCTCGAGGCCTGTGGGTGTTGTTGGACTTCTGCCTGCTTTCAGCTTGACTGAAGGGCTTGTCAGAGTTTTCATCTCCTAAGAAATGAGCCCCCGGAGCTGGCCAGGAGCAGGAGAAGGCAGCAGTATGAGTCCCACACTGTTTCTTTCCCACTGACATCAAATCCTGAGGTTTTAAAATTAATCCCACACAAAGACAGCCCTTCATTGTGGTGCCTGTTTGAAATTAAACTAGCAATAATGACCTTTCTAAGATGTCTCGTTGTTAAGATAGCCCCCTGTTGAAAATGAAAGGCTGCCGGAGGGGGCTGGAGCCCAGAGTGGGTGAGACACCCCAGCAGCCTGGTCAAGGTGACCGCCTGGCCTGGTTGGGGGTGCTGCCGGGCCGCAGGAAGTGGCTGCTGGCCCAGATGGCCAGGCTGCCTCGGGCCCCTGTGAACTGGAGGCACCATGGCTTCCCAGGTCTGAGCTGCTGACTGTCCCCAGCTGAGAAACACTCTTTACCTCCAGGTCCGACAGATTCCTTGAGTTCTAACCAGTATTTTTGTTAAAGGGAACTAGAGAAAAAACAAGACTAAAAGTGAACATTAGCAAAGAAAGCAATCACCTCTCCAAGGATAAGAAGCCCTCAGCGGCACAGAAGGAGAACCAGGCGTCCCCCACAGAACTCCTGTGGACCCCCACTTGTCTTGCTCATTCTGCACAGTGAGTTCTCTTCCTCACAGCACAGCGGCTTCCACAGCAAACTGCCTTTCCAGGAACAAGGCTGGAGTTGGGGCCAGCCAAGAGGGCCAGCCCAGGCTCCGGCAGTGGACGCTGCCCTCTGAATCAGTGGCAGGGCAGCCGCCTTTCCCCTGGGCACTGGGCACTCATCCACGGCCTCTGCGGTACCTATGGGTTCTTCACACGGTGACTAAGAAAACATCTTGCAGGGAGAAGGAACGTTAACAGCCAAATCCCTGCTCATTATATAGTAACTGAGGACTCTGCTTAGAGCTTATGTGGTTCAAATGTGACCTTCTTACCAGGCTAGACGGGAGTAATCATTTAGTTATTTTCAATAACTGCTATGTTTCTAAATAATTAGATATTGTAATCATTTCCATCAGTGGTTCTATTCAAAGCCCTGTTTCGGTGGAAATGGTCATTGTGCAATCGTGGCTTGCACGTAGGTCTTGGTCTTTAAAAGCAGAAAATGCATGTTAAGCATCTATTATTTGTGCTGCACCCTACAAGCTGCTGCTGTATTTTCCTGGTGTTCTTATTTGAAGGATTCTGTGGTATTGGATTTTGAGTTCCAAGTATAGTGTCCTCTGTGCAAAGGTCCTATCTCATTCAAGTTGCTTCAAGTTCCTGTGGTTTTGAAAGGAAGAGGCACATGAAGGCAGTCTGAGTATTTTGTAAACAACCGAAGCTGATTTATCAAAAGAGCCCTTTTCATAGTGTAATGGTCTCTGTCAGATTCCTTTCTCTCTTATGGGCGCTGGAGAATGTGCTGGGTCTGGAATTGCATTTGGAAAGTTAGAATGATGCCTTCTCCTCTTTTTTAATATATTTCACCTCTCTGAGGCAGAGGGATCAGAAGCTCACAAGGAAAACCGATGCCCTTTCCTGCAGCGAAATTAACCAGAATCACGTGGAAAACAATCCAAGCCTTGTAGAAAAGGGGAGCCATTAAAATGTGCCCTGAGCGATGGGCTGCACCTAATCCTGCAGCCAGGCTCACTTGGTGGCAGCAGACGGGAGGCTGCTCCCCGGCTCGGAGGGAGCCTTGTTGTAGTGCCACAATTAAAATCAGCTCCTCTGCCAAAAAATAAAAGGGAGGAGGGAAGAAGGAGAACATCAAAGACAGATTGAAATGTGTAGTTAGTAATAAGAGTGGTCTCCTCTTGAACCAAAGCCTGCAGCGATTCACGGCCCCTTGTTAATGAGAAATTTTGACCTCTGGTTTGTAAGTTAAACTTGTAATCCCAGCTAATGAAGTAAATCACTTCCAACTTGAGTCTGTTGTTCCCGTCTGCTCTGCACACTGGGTCTGAGAGTGAAGAGCCAGGTCCACACACACCAATCACAGGGATATATAATTAATTATTCGGTGACTACCTAGTTTCTTGCATGTTGAGGATGTGCTTGCAGCAATGCTGCAGGCACGTATTGTAGACCAAAGCATTATTTTATCGTAACCTCGTGTTGATGAGAAAGAGAGCCCATTAGACTCTGCTTGAACAGGCGGATTGAATGACACTGTGCAGGGAAGAAAGCCTGGGACTCTATATACTGCATTTCTACATTTCTCTAGCAAACAGAAGTGCATCTTACTCAGCTCCATACCAACCACGGAGCACCAGCTTAGCGCTTTACACATAGTAGAAGGGATGCATATTTGCTAAAGAAATGCTGCTGATCGAAGGAAAGACTATTTGGATGATTTGGGGCTTGGAGGGAAAAAGCATGGCTAGGGAATGTGAGTCCAAGAAAAGCAGGGTTGAAGAGACTGGGCTGACTTCCGGAGGCACTGAGAATTAGTGGGGGAAAGAAAAGCCACTGTGTGAAACTGGATACAGCTGGGACGCTAAGGGGCTTTCTTCTTATGGTGACAAATTATGGCTGAGAGAAACGGGCTAAAAAATTACCCTATTTTAATTGGGTGAGGGCCAAAGTAGGTATTAGGCTATTGTTTTGTCTAAAAGAGATTTCATTGAGATAGCTGTTGACATTCTGTTCGACACTCCGAGGGCCCCATTTTTATTCAATATCATGACAGATCACGTTCTGTTTCTCCCGGCTAGTCTAAATTCTCTCAAGATTTTCCAGATTATTTTGTAAATTATCTCAGCTTCTGATTGGCCATTAACATTATTAATTTTATGTCAGGAGACAACTCAGCGACACGGAATGGTGCCATCCTTGGGGCAGTTACCTGGAGAGAGGAGGGGCATGAGCCGTTTGCAGGAGGATCTCCTCCCTCCCCACAGTGGAAGATGCCTTTTTTGGGGCTCAGGCCAGCACCCTCCAACCTAGGCTGGCTTTACCGGGGGTTGGGAGGTAGTAACCTTTCAAACCTATGGGACCACAAAGAATCAGTGAGAGTCCCCAAGGGACAGGGACAGGCGCTGCCCACTCTCTCTGTAGTCAGGATCTGTGTGACAAAACCCTACAACGGAAAATGGCTCTCATTCAGAAAACGTGGGGAAGCCGTCCCTTTCTTCCCCTCTTTCTTATATTAAACGTATTTATCCCTCTCATGTCCCTTGGCAGGTGTGAGCCTAAAAGGCTTCTAGAACCTCCTTCAAGCTTTCTGGGTGTAAGGAGGGAGTTTGGGAAGGGGGATGTTTTTAAACCACTGACTTCTGTTATTTCTGCTGAAAGGCACTAAGACATTGTGTCTGTGTGAATCTCTGGGTTTTCACTAGACAAAGCAAAGCATGTGGGCATTTGCTCTGATGATGTGACCTACAGAGAGCTCTGGGGTGACTCTCCAGGCAGGAAAAGTCAGGGACTAGTGTCTGAAATCTAAGGACGTCTGGGGCCTGAGGCTGGGCATTAGGTCTACTACAAACAACAGCACATTATATGTAAAGTGATTTGAATAATCCAATTTTTCCTCTAAATTTGAGCATGTATAAAATGTTAATTTTGTCAACAAGTGGAGAAAATGCCACAGTGAATCTGTTCTCAGATAGTATACCTGGTATATGGAGAAGCTCTTTGAGAGGGCTATGAACACAATCATGGTTTATTAGCTGCACAGGCTTTTTCCTTTGTTTCTATTCATTTAATTCAAAGTGAAACAACTCAGCATGCAAAACTAAAATTAGCTGGAAAAAAAGGTGTAAATGAATAAACAGGCAGATCCATTAGAGTCGATGGGTTATCAGATCCCCTGCCACTCCTCAGACAGCGGCCTATTAAAAGTGGTAATGTCCGCTGCTGGCAATGCCCCTGGCAAAGAAAGAAGGCCGAGGCAGGCCTATTTCACATGCATCAGACACAAGAATTAAATAGACCAATGTTCCCTAAAAGACTGAAGTACATCTCTTTCTGACGTTCATCTCAGGCAAAAATTCATTGATCTCAGTATGTCCCTTGGCAATTATAAAATATTAAATCCAAGTCACACTTTTCTAGTTGGCTTAATTTTTTCTCTTTTCACAGCTTTCTATTTGATCAATTTTAACAAGTTAGGAATAGCATCTAATAATAAAAAGTGCAGAGTATAAAAGTTTGTTCTTTTGACATTCTTTCCTTTTTATTTTGTTTTGGGTTTGCATTAACTTTGTGTTATGTAAAATGACTTGAATGCTATTTTAACAAACAGAAAGAACATGAATGAGCCAGAAGGATCTTTATTGAGAATGATATTCATTAGTAGGCATCCAATGATAAGGACAGCCTGATTTAAGGATTTTTTTTAACACATGCCCAAACAGCCTTCTTATTGTTTTATAGTCATTAATGCTCTCTTTTTCCAAAATTATCATGTGGTTTGAGCTACAAGTAACTGGTAGGGCTAGGGGTTTGAGTATGTTCCACTGAGATTTACGAAAGATGCATATTCCTTTTCCCACTTTTATGCATATGCAATTTTTTAGTGTTTGATGTTTGTTAATTCAGAATATAACATAAATGCTAGCAAAGGCACACATGATAAAAATGCAAAATTTTGGGAGCCCATTTTCATTAGAATATCAATATGGAAATTGTTTGAGGGCAAGCATTGCATAAGAGTAATTTTATTCTCAAATTCTCCTTGCTATAAAATATAAGAGCAACCCCCCAAATTTAAAAAATTATTTTTATAATTATAGAATTCTTTTATGTGAAGTAAATTCTTCTGAAATAAAATCTGCAATGATTTTCTCCCTACGTTTAGGTTTTCTTATGGGAAAAGATATTCATTGTCTACCATGTACCAATTTCTTTATTAAATGCTCTGTTTGAATTATTTCATTTGATTCTTACCATAAACCCATGAGGTCATGGGATTGTTCCCACTTTTCAAGGGGCCAATGACCATCCAGCAACTTCCCTCTCTGGCCAGTCAGGCCACTCCTTTTGGGATTTTGCACAGCAGGATCAGAGAGAAAGGGAGAAGGAGAGAAGGTCAGGGTCTGGAGGAGCAGTCTGGTGGATAGTGTTGGGGAATGTGGGAAAGATGGGGGCAACTGCAATATGCCAGGGAAGAAGCAGGAGAGAAAGGGAAGATTTCAGAAGCAGCGCTGTGATCTATGAATCTTCTTCAAATTGCTTGAGAAATGTCAGGATTGAATTTGGCTTACTTTAAAATTATATTTAGGTTGGTGGATTATTTCTTTGTCTGAGACATTGCCCAAAGACTGGACCACATGGGTGATGGCTTTATAAGCACTGTGGTTGTTTTGAAAGGCCAATTACACACCAGTGTTTCAAAGAAAATTCAAAATAGAGTTGGAACATGGAGACAAGACTGCTTTAAGCTTGGTGGCTTTTGGGCTCTTAATAGGCCTGGCCTAGGTCTCCAAAGGGGCCTCAGGTGCAGAGCTTTCTGCACAGTATCTGTGGCTACCATTGTCATTTCCCCTTCTTTTCCTGTTTTTCCTTTATGCTCATACCTCCTCTCACCATATGCAATGATGATGCATTGCATTTTTCTCTCCGAGAAGCAAGGACTTGACTACTTGAGGAGATGGTTAGTGCTCTATGGGCCCAAACTATGCTGTAAGCCAAATCTCATAGAGCCCAGGGCCAGCAGGGTGCACAACCATGTGGGTGAACCCATCTCTGGGTCTCTCATAGTGGTATCCCCTCTTGGAGCCACCAGCCCCCTTTAAGGTCTGTTCCTTCACATACTGGGACCTCTTTTATCACTCAGCACTTAGAATGTGTCTTGACAGAGAATAGATGTCTGGGAAGGATCTGTTGAACAGGTGGATAAATGGCTGGCTGGCTGGCTGGATGGATGGATGGACGGATCAACGGACTGGAGAATGGTTGAGAGTATCTTATAAACTCATGTCAAGAACTGAATGCACTGCCCCTCCAAGGAGTACTGGCATTTTTGAAAGACCTAAGAAGGATGCTACACACAAAGAAATGTGACCCAGAATTGGGGTTTCTCAAGGTGTGGGCCTCTACCATTCATTACGAGACTCACTTGAGCAGCCTGTTCATGCAGGCCTCTGGGCCCCACTTCAGACCTATTCCATCAGAAATGTGCTCTTTTAATAGGTCCTTCCATGTTTGAGAACCTCTGCTTTTCTAAAGGTAGGATTTCAGGAATCAGGATGCTGATCTCCTGGAGGCAGAGTGGAAACTATTACCTGGTCTCACAGCTGAAATCACCTTTCTGCACCACCTACTGCTGATGGGGCCAAGGTAGCCCTAGCATCCTGTACAGACTCCTGGACACGAGGCGTCCTGCCTCCCTGCCACGAGACAGAGGCTACACTCCCATAATCTCTACTCATCTTTCTCAGCAGCAAGCTTACTCGTCAGGTTCTGGGATGAAGATCAGGGTGGACCTTTGCAACTTTGCCTGGTTGCCCATGCTGCACACAGGGTCCCAGGGACCTTGTGTGATAAGCTCCTCTGAGACTATGGATCATGCCTCAAGGTTAGCTAAAAGCTGTCCGAGTCACCCAAAGGAGGAAGCCTAGACCTTCCTTCTCCTGGAGTTTCATTTTCTCTGAGATAGGTTCCTGAAATATAGCAGCTCTTGATATGGGCTAACAAAGTTGTTTCTTTGTAGGTGGAGCCTCGTTTATATCATCTGTAAAATGGGGGTAAAAATAATATCTTTCTTTCCTCACTCAGAGGGCTACTTGGTTGCTCCAGACACCTCATGAATGAGAGCAAAGGCTCTGTGCACATGTACAGTTTAACCTTGAATCCTGAAGTACATTTGGGATTATTTCCTTCCCGCATGGGTAGAGCCGGGACAAGCCTCTCCTCCCCAGATCTGAACCCCTGTGTACCTTGGGGGAGAAAGTGCCTCTTGGAGATCAGTGTGCAGTGAAATCTCACACAGGCTCTAAGAATTATCTCCTCATGTTTTCATTTTCCAGTTTAAGTGTTTGAGTCTCTTGTCATATTAGGAATTTGCTCTGGTCTGTGATCATTGAACCCAAGTACCTGTAAAATACAGCAGAGGCCAGAGTCTGTGAATTGGCTGTTTTTGGTGTGCACGTGTGGGTGCATGTGTGTATAATGTATATCCGAGGATGGCAAAAACAGTTTACACATTCCCAACCAACGTTAACATGATGTTCTTTCCAGAACATAATATGTTCTGAAAATCCCAAATCTTTCCCTCTGAAACTCAAAACTATTGTTATTAAAATGATTCTGTTTAGAGAACACTTTGGTGAACTTTATTTCCTTTTAACGACATACTGATTTGAAACGTCAGGGTGTTGAGTGGCTGGAGCAGTGACCTAAGAATAACCTTTCTCTGCTACCTGCGCTTCTGATCCGTGGTCTTAGCATTTGGAAATGCGCTTTCCCTTTGAGTTTCAGCAGCTAAATAAGTTGCAGCCCCTTCAGCTATACTCATAAAAATTTGCTTCCAGACAACATGGTCCGTTTATTGTGTAATAATCGAAATGGCACTAAATTGCACTGATTGCCGAACACTTAGGAATTGTATTAACCTCTTAAGTGCTACGCGGTTTTCTGTCATCTCCCCACTCAGACGTGCAGCCCAAATGCGTGTCTGTCAATATGCGGCAGTGGCAGCTGGTCAGTGTCTCAGTCACGGTGTCAGGGCGGGGTAGGAGTGGGGTATGGAACTAAGTACCTTTATTAGGTCCAGGTCCTGCTGGGTAGCAGGCTGGATCCTGCTAACCAGCTGAAGACTGTCCCCTCTCAGGCCTGTGGCAGAGACGTTAAGCTGTCCCCACGGAGGACCCAGTCTTGGCCCACAAGGCCCCACTGCCATCCCCTGGTTTCGGCGTGTTGTGTTTTATGACAGTCAGTTTGAGAATAGCTTCTCTAAAGGCTAAGGAGTAGCCAGCCTTTCTGTGGGAGCCGCCACCTTCGAGAAGCTGCCCCGAGTTGGGTGAGTCCCGGCTGCCCAGCAGGAGGCTCCCTGGGCTGGGCCCTGCCGGGCCCCGCCAGCCCCCTCCGCACTGCCCCTGCAAGCCTAGCCGAGCGCCAGGCCTGGGAAGGAAGAGTTAACCAGAAATGGAGCGGCGCTGCTCCGGGGCAGGCAGCCTCGCTGCTGAACAGAGCAGCGCTCGTGCAAAGGCAAGTCATTTCCCGAAACACTGCAGACACACGGCCTCGGGCAGCCTGAAACCTTTGGAGACCAAAATGGCTCGCAGGGGTTGGAAGTAATAAGGTGTTTTTCCCTTCTTTCTCCTTCACTGAAATTCTGCGAGGTTGCTCTGCATTGCTGGGGAACAATGGTGCTGTTTTTTGTGTTTTCTGTGGGTATTAAGATCCATTACGCTGTGACATTTTTAAGATTGGTTATCCTGTAGTTTGGTGTTAAATTGAAGTTGTTTGTTTTGAATTTAATTCTTTCATTTTTCAAATGGCAAAAGGCAGCTCTGCGGTGCGGTGAGGCTGGCTCACTGAAGTGTGCCGGTGTTGGTTCTGGAGCACGTCCCTGCCATCCCTGGACCTCGCAGAATTAGCCACGAAAGAACATGACCTATTTCTCTATTGGAAGGTCTGTAAGAATCCTTGGAGATGACTTTCAAAACTAGGAACTAGAGGTCATCTCCATTGTATCTTGAGAGAAACAGGGTATGTAAGAGCTGATTTTGAACAGAATGTTATACACCCAATCTGTTATGCCCGATGCAGCGTGCATATGATTATTATGACTTTCTGTTTACAACAGCAGCAAAATCAGCTTCCATCCAACAAATGACCCAGCAGCAGTGGGCCAGCCGCCTCAAAAATGACATCTGTTAACTCT
>PVKZ01004029.1:90840-100940 GCA_004027375.1 Macroglossus sobrinus
AAAAAAAAAAAAAAAAAAAAAAAAAAAAAAAAAAAAAAAAAAAAAAAAAAAAAAAAAAAAAAAAAAAAAAAAAAAAAAAAAAAAAAAAAAAAAAAAAAAAAAAAAAAAAAAAAAAAAAAAAAAAAAAAAAAAAAAAAAAAAAAAAAAAAAAAAAAAAAAAAAAAAAAAAGCCATAGCAAATTGTTTTAAAATAAACATTCATTTGTAGCTCCAGACTAGGTTGTTGGAATATGTTTTGATTAAGCCTCAAGATTACAGGGTAACTGTATAGCGTTGTGTGTAGAGGCCCAGCCCTTCATGGAAAAAAGAATCACATTAAATTCTTGTCAAACCATAAAACAGTTTCCACCAGAGGAACACGGGCGGCCTCGATGCCTGTGAGCCGGGGACCTGATCATGTCTGTGTTGCTGTACCAACTTTGTTAATGGTGAAAAGCAGTTTTATCTTAATTGGTTACTGGAACTTGGAAAGATCAATCTGCTAAACCAGAATTTAGGCCTGGCCCCAACTAAAGAGGAAAAGTGGTGTGTAAGTCCTGTTGCCTGGTTCCTGTGGGCTGGATTTTCTTCCTGGAGCTCATGTGTGGAGGCTGGTTTCTAGTACTGGGCCTGGGGTTACACTCAGGGACCTCCTTACCTTCACCTCCAGTGAAGTGAGCACAAAGCTGCAGAGTCCTAGGCCTTTACTTTAGGATCCATGTATTGGCTCAGGGCTGAACGTATGCAGATCTACCATTCCGGATCGCTGTGTTCTCCACCTGCTCATGGTCCTGGGTTTTCGCTAAGGGCCTCTGCTGTATTGCCTGCTAGCTTCTCTGCGTGGGGTTCATTAAAGTAGCGGTCTCCCACCTTTTTGGCACCAGGGACCAGTGTTCCTATGAGAGTCTAATGCCTGATGATCTGAGGTGGTGATGCTAGTGCAGCAGTAAATACAGATGAAGCTTCGCTCACTAGCCCACCGCTCACCTCCTACTGTGTGGCCTGGTTCCTAATATGCCACAGACTGATACCGGTCTGTAGCTCAGGAAATGGGAACCCCTGAATTAAAGGATTGGTTAGGAGCTAGGCTGAGCCACTCTCATAGGACCAGAACTGCTCAAGCCTGGCCTGGACACCAGTCTTCGCAAAATTCAGAATGGCTTTCTTACCTTTTCCCATCTGGGAAGGTCAGTAACGGGGTGCTGTCATGCCTTCGGAGGAAGCTTCTGATAGCCTCAGGCTGGCTGCACAGCTGAACCCCTGTCCAGACTGAAGAGAGTACGTAGTAGCCTGGCAGATTCTAAAATTTCAATATAAGCCCCTAGGGAGCCCAGCTCTGCCTTTGGCAAAGGGGACCCTGAGAAGACTACTTGGTCATAGACATGAATAAGGACTATTCTCCAAACAGATATTACTTATATTTCCTTTGCCATTTCTGATAGAAACACATTTTAGTACGATTCAAAAATCAGATTATGATCTACCCATGTCCCTTCTTTCCAGCCGCATCCTTTGAGATGCCAGCCAGGTGGGCTCTGAGGGCTGGTTCTGGCCCTTCCCAGCTGAGGGGTCTGTAAGGGTGAGAGGGTTCCCTAGGAGTCCCTGATGTGAGCTGAATGTGTGAATACTCCAGAGCTGCCTCAGACATCAAGTTCCTCCCACACGGGTATTTACCTGTGCCTTTGCGTGCAAATCAGGGCCAGACCAAGTGGATGCTGAGTGTTGGAGAAGAGGTAGTGACTGGAGATGGCGAGCTTGGGAAAGTGGATTGTCAATTCTGCATGAATAAATTCAACAAGATCTTGACTCATAAGCCACCAAAAGGGTCCTAGACCTTGAAACAAAGGTAGACATTGCAGCTCTGTCTTTCAGTGCTGTCTCTAGTCCCTGTTGTGAATAAACATCTGCATGAGATCTGTTTTCTAATTTGGGGCAATCATTTTCTCCAACTACTATAATTACGTTCAAAATAAGTTATGTGACAGGAGTAGAATTGGAAACGAGTATTGAAATGAGTGAGCACGCTGGCTTTGTTCCCTGCTGGCTTTCTGTGAGGTGGGGCTGCAAGGCAAGTTTCCTAAGCCACGCCTCACGTGTGGTCACATGTTTGGACAAGATTTTATGCAGTCTGTGCCACATCGCAAGATCCAGCCCTGGGTTATCTGTGGCTTGGGTCCTGCAGACAGCATCTTCCCCACATGGTTGGACAAACTGCCTGTTTGGCTCAGAGTTTTTAGAACTCAATCCTCGGAAAGAGAGTAGGAGGAGCTGATAGGAGTCCAAGTCCTATGCACCGACCCATGTCCCACCTCATGTCAGAGGTTTCCTCCTCTTTATATCCCTTCGGCTGCAAGCAGTTGCAGCAGCAGACCACGGAAGCAGCTTCCAAGTCTCCTTTCCCAAGACACCTCCTCCCACACCTCCTGCCTGCCCAGGACAGGTAGGTTAGGGACTATCTCAGCACAGGCCCTGCAAGGTGGTCAGAGTCAGTCCTGAGGCCAGAGCCCTTTCCCACCATAGGCTGAGGCTTTGTGCCTGGGATGCAGGACCTGAAGTTTCCTTTTAGACTCTGTGCTAAGGATGCACATGTGGATTAAATTAGAGCAATATGTTTTTCTAACAGCATCTTGGCTGAAAAGTCAAGCAGATAAATTGAAACAAACCCAGCTTTATCTGAAAGAAAAGGGACTGCTGGGGGACCACTGCTTCCTGAAGCACCACAGGGCTGCCCTCCTGAGCTCTTGCTACCTCTCTCTCCAGCCCTGACCCCTCAGCCTGGCTCTGAAAGCCCTCACCACAGGGCTCCCCCTGCTTTTCTGCACCCCTCTCCAGGCCTCTGCTCTGGCCTAATGGGCTTCCTACCCACCCCCATGCACTTTGCTGTCCCACCCCTCGCCCCATGCTTTGCCCTCTGTCCTGGATCTCAAGTCCGGCTGGCACTGTGGTGAAGAAAGAGTACACATTCCAGAGTCACCATGGGCAGGTTACTTACCTCTTTCACCTGTAAGGAGAGGACAGTATATACTTCACAGGGCTCAGCACAGAGCTGAGATAATCCATGTGAAGCCCTTAGCACAGCACCTGAGACAGCTAACATTTGTGGGGCAGTATCATCATTATTATTACCACCTGCCACCACTTCAAACTCCACCTGGCCTCAGCGCCTGGCTCTGTGGTGGCAGTGCTGACCCCATCCCATGGAAAGGCCCACCTTTTGTGGGATTCTTTCTGCACCTCCAACTGCTGTTTCATGCTGGCTGCCAGCAGGGAGCCCCCAGGGCAGGGTTTCGATGGGGTAGCAGCGAGGGTGAAGATAGTAGGCAACACTTGTTGGTAGGGCGGTTTGTGATTACGGCTTTATTGTTGGTTTTAAGGGAGGGAAGGATTGGCCAAACTCTCCCACAAAGACAGTCTGCATCCATCACTCCTGGGCCTGCCTGCAGTTCTTTGCCAGTGGCAGGTCCCTCGGCTCTTTGGGGAGAAACAGGTGGTACCACCTGGTAGATGAACTGATTAGTCACCGGATGACTCAAGAGTCCAGAAGGAGTGTATCTTTTCTTTTCTTTCTTTCTTTTTTTTTTTTTTAACCATTCTGTCTTGTAGACCGTTTCATGGACTTGCACTAAAGAAGCTCCTTCTTGGATGAGGAGAGAGGCAGTGGCGTCCCTCCTTCTCCACAGTCTTCCCACTCTTCCGAGAGCTCGCTGGCTGCTTCCTCACCAGAAATGCTTTGACAATCCTTCCTCATTCATCAGACATCCCCAATCATCTGACATCTCTCAGCAGACTGTAATCTTCAAAAGGGCAGGGAAAGGGTCGTCCCCAAACTTGTCACCTGCCCCCATGCCAAGGCTTTAACATGGGTTTCATGTGAGGCAAATGCTCAGTAAATCCTGAGTAACTGATATTACTTAAGAATGCCAAGTGATTGTCAATCACTTTTCTCATTTCATCTTTATTTTGTGATAGGGAAACACCAGGAGGATGCCTTTCAGATGGGCAGATGGACAGAAACCCTCCTCACGGCTCTGTATCTGCACTTCTCTTCCAGACACACCACATTCTCCTTGGAGGCAGGGACTGTGTCTCATTTATCATCATCTTCCTCCCAATACCTGGATCATTGCAGGTGCTGCATAAGGAGATGCTGTGAATGAATGATTAGAAGGAAACAGAAAGAACATGAGATAACAGAAAATAAATTTTGGTCTCTGAACTCTGTTCCTGGCACAGGGCTCCTGAAACCTTTATTTTCTGGGTGATAGGAATGTCTTTTGTTCTAATAAGGCAACTCTGGGTGGGATCCTGGATGGGGGCTGGTCACCAGAAAGACCAAGCCGTGATTAGAAGTTTAGAATTTCCAGTCTCGCCCCTGCTCCCGACCCCAATTCTCTTCAAAAGGGAAAAGCGCTGAAAATGGAATTAAAGATTGATCAGGCCTGTGTGAGAAAGCCTTCATGAAATCCCAAAGTATGGTATTCAGGGAGCTTCTAGGTTGGTGAACACTTTCACATACTGGGAGGGTGGCGCACCCCAACTCATGGGACAGAAGCCTTTCCCAGACCTCACCCTGTGTTCTCTTCACTTGGCTGTTCATCTGGCTGTTCGTCTGTAGCCTTTATCATATCCTTTTATAAACTGGTAAAGGTCAGTAAGTGTTTTCCTGAGTTCTGTGAGCCACTCTAGCAAATTAATGTAAAAAATAATATAAATGGAGCCACTTTAAAATGGTGTTAGAGCTGCCATCCCAAAGGAACCGCTTTGCAAGTCTTACGCCTCAAAAGTTTGGAATGTTAAAACAAGGCAAAATAACCTTTGTACTGAGCTTAAAGCAACATTATGTCCCCAAGAACTGTTTGCAAGGATAACAAGAAAGCAGATATTGTGACTATAGAACTGATGACTACTGGACTGAAAATTTAATTAGCATCACTATGTTACCTTACCTACACCAAAAGAAATGCCTCCCTTCCACTGATGTAATAGTTCTTCCCTTTCTCAGAAATATCCCTTGCCTTTGTTTCTTAATTGAAACACTGAGCTTCTGCCTGAATCAGTGCTTTCCAAATAGTTACTCTTTTTTGATCTCAAATAAATACTTGTTGCCTCTCACTTTGGTCTTGTATTTTTAGGTTATTATTACTCAAACCCAAGAAAGGAACTTCTGATTTATAGCTGATGAGTAAGAAGCACAGATGGCAAACTGGAATTGCAATTAGCATCTGAAGTGAGGTGGGGGCAGCCTTGAGGGACTGAGTTTATAATTTTGGGACCAAGCCCTTAACCTGTGGGACCTGGTAGATAGTGTCAGAATTGAGTTCAATTGTAGGGCACCCAGCTGGTGTTGCAGAATTGCTTGGTGTGGGAAAACACCCCACACATCTGGTGACCAGAAGTGTCAGGAATGAAGGGATCTATGTGAAAGATAAGGGAAAAGACACAGGAGGAAGAAGAACTGTTTGTTTCCCTAATACAGAGAAATGGAGATTGCTAAGAAAATGTCAGTGCAGCTTTATTTCACCTATTAAAGATTGTCACAAGAATCTGGCTTTGAGCAGGAAAGAAAACAAGGATTGTGTGATAGACCCTCTGAACAATGACCTTCAATGATGGTGGTTCCATAGGGAATAAATGCCCTCTCTCCTTCTCTCCTCAGCGGGAGAATCTCAGGGGCTGGACCCAACTGGAAGCCAGATTCAAAGGAGCCCATTAATGTGGCCCACACAGGTCAGCCTTGAAGGCAGAGAGCCAGGCGGAGAGGGGTCCGCAAGGGCAAATGGAACACATTTGGCTCTGTGGGAAGGTCGAGAAGTGGTTCCCGTTCTCAGCAGTGTCCTCTGATTGGTACAAAAAGGACCTTCTTCATCCTCTTTGCTGATCCTCTCTAGCTCAGATGCTGATGCTTTTTAAATTCCCCACAGCAGACAAAGACAGGCTCCCGTAGGGTCGTGGTGAGAGACAAACCGCAGTCGTGCCCACCTCCCACGTTTCTACAACCCAGTCTCCAACAGAGGCTCTGAAATCCCAGTGGGGCTCCATCCCCAGTGCTGGTTTGGGATTATCGAAGTCGGTCAAGTGCGTGGGAAGGAGAAAGCAGATCGCTCTTTTCTCATTTAGAAAAAAAGGTTACAACCTACAGGCTTCTCTTGTATGCATGTTCTTTATGGAGACGAAAGGCAGGTGGAAAATGAGGAAGTAAATTTATATATATATTTATTCATTTTATTTATTTTAAAGGCTTTGACGCTGACGTCTTAAGAATCTGAGTTTATATGAAAAATCTGAAAGCGCCAAACCTCAAAGTAAGTCTGTGGAGCCAGAGTTAGTGGAACGATAGCGGAGAAGAAAAATGAAGGTGAGGTTGTGATGTGGGACCGCGCTGGAGGCCCTGTGGGCACGTTCATCTCACAGCGCTCAGGCTGTGTGGGATCACAGGCTTTCCAGCGCTTTTTCCTATCTTATTGCCACGGGAGAGGCGGCAGGGCAGCGGCGTCCCACACATTCAAAAGAACTGCATTGCTGACAGAGAGCTTGGATTGGGAAGTCCAAGGGTCTCGGACGCCTTATCTGCATGCGGTTTTCAGCTGTCACCCTAACACTGACCCTTTCTATCTCCATAAAGTGTGAACCTCTTCTCAGGGTCCTGCTAAACATCTCCCTTTCTGGATAGTTTATATCTTTTTGTAGCTTGCTTTTTCACTCTCTCTCTTCTTCTTTATAAGTATATATTTAATATAAATTTAATATATTTAATATAAATATATATCTTTTACATCACATCGTGTTGATAAATATATAGATCTAGGTTATTCATTTTAATTACTGAGTGTATTCATTATATGGCTATACTACATTTTATTTATCTATTGCTCAATTAATGAAAGTTTAGGCTATTCCTACTTTGGCGCTAATAAACAATGCCACGCTGAACACATTTTAATGTCATCTTCTGCACCTAGCCTCAAGGACTTGGGGTATATCACTAAATGAGAAACTGTCAGGTGATGGGGAAGTGCATCTTCAGATTTCCTAGCTTTTGTCAAATTCATCTCAAAATTGTTCAATAAGGAGGATACATTTCCGCTGGTAAAAACAAAACTCTTCCTATTTCCTGCATCCTTGCAGACAATTGGTGGTGTTATCGGATGATCACATTTTGCCATTCTTATTTATATTTCCCTATTTAACACTGAGCTTGAATATTCTTTCATGTGTTTATGGACTATCTAGTTTTTCTCACCTATGATTTGCCTGATGATATCCTATTTTTTAAATTAGATTATTTGTATATTCTCTATTGCTTTATAGCTGTTTGTGAAATATTCTGGTTACCAAACTTTTTTTGGTTATGGGTTGTAAATATCTTCTCCCAGTCTGTAGACTGTTTGTTTTTTTTTTTAACATTAATGGTGGTATCTTTTGATATGCAGAAGTTTCAGATTTTAATGTAGTAAATTTCTCCTCCTTTGTCCCAATAACATAAAAATATTATATTTTTTCTTTGTAATTCAAATCGATTGAGGCATAATTTACACACATGAAAATGTACCCAGTTTAAATGGAAAGTCTGATGCATTTGACAAATGTATAAAACCATGTAGTCCCCCCAAGAAGATATAGCACATTCCCATTCCTACCCACAAATAATGTTCCCTCATCCTTGCCCAAACTATCTGCCATTCTACCTAGCCCAAGGCAATATTAATCTGCTTTTTGTCACTATAGATGAGATTTGCCTTTTCTGAATTTCATATAAATGAAATCATACAGCATATACTCTTCTGGCTTCTTTTGCCTAACATAATGCTTTTGAAATTTAACCATGCTATTACACATAACAGGGTTTATAGTTTATATTGCTGAACAGTATTCCATTATATGGATATCTTATATGGATATACTATAATTTGTTTTTCCATTTATCTGTTCTTAGATATTTAGGTTATTTCCAGTTTGGGACATTATGAACAAAGCTGTTCTGAACATGTGTGTATAAGTCCTGGTTGTCTGTATACATTTTCCTTTCTCTTGGGCAAATATCTAGGTGGGAATCTCTGGGTCACACAGTGAGTATATGTTTAATATTATAAAGATTGTTAAACTATTTGCAAAGTAGTAGAGACAATTTACACTTCTGAAATGTAGGAGAGTTCTAGTTGTTCCAGCAAAACTTGGTATTGTTAATCTTTTTCATTATAGCCCATTTTTATGGATGAATAGTGTTATCTTACTGTAGTTTTAATTTCTATTTCCCTAATGACTAATAATGTTAAGCATCTATTCATGTGCTTCTTAGCCTGTGAAATGTCTGTTAAAATCTTTTGCCTATTTTAAAATTGGGTTGTTTGTCTTCTTGTTACTGAATCCTTTGTAAGATTATTATACAAGTTCTTTGAAAGCTGTGTTTAAGAATATCTTCTCTCAGTTTATGTCTTGATTTTTTAATTTTCTTAACAGTGTCTTTCAGAGAGAAGCTTTTTTTTCATTTTGATAAAGACCAATTTATCAAAATTTTTTTTAGAAAAAGAAAATGTGTCTTGTCTAAGATATATTTGCCTACTTCACAAAGTTCAAAGATTTTCTCCTATATTTACTTCTAGAAATTTTATAACTTTATATTTTACATTTAGGACTATTAGTCCTTTTCAAGTTTATTTTTGTGTAAGTTGTGAGGTAAGTATTGAGGTTCATTTTTCCCATATAAATGTCCAATTGTTTTGGTACCATTTGCTCTAACAACTATCATTTCTCAATCAAATAACCAGGTAAATGGGGATCTACGTATGAACCTCTAATTTGATTTATGTTTCAGAATCTATATCACTAATCTATATGTCTATCCTGACATCAGTGTCACATTGTCTCGATTACTATAGCTTTATTGGAAGTTTTCATAACAGTTAGTTATAAGTCCTCCAACTTCTGTCTTCTTTTCTTAAAATTGTTTTGGATGCTCTAGCAATTTATATTTCCATATAAACTTTAGAATTAGCTGTCAATAGCGACTGAAACAAAAAAGCCTTCTGACATTTTGATTGGAATTATTTTGGATCTGTAGATCTGCTTGCAGAGAATTGATATTTTAGCAATATTGTCTTCAGTCTATGAACATGGAGTATATCTCCACTAACTTGTCTTCTTTAATTCGTCTCAACAATGTGTTGTAATTTTAATTGTAAAAGTCTTATGTATCCCTTGTATCCCTTGATCATCCAGTCTTTTTGGATGCTATCATACATTTTTAAATTTTACTTTTCAGTTGTTTGTTGCTGGTATGCACAGAAAAGTTTGGTTTTGTATATTGAACTTGAAACCTGAGGCTTAACTAAATTCACTTCTTATTTCTGTTAGGCTTTTGGACACTTGTTGCAATTTTTGTATATAATGTCATGTCACCTTCTTCCTATACAATCTGTATATTTAAAAATTTTCTTTACTTGCCTTATTGCATTGGCTAGGATATTTAATATAAGGTTGAATAGAAGTGGTAAGAGTGGACATTTTGTTATTCCTGAACTTATAATGATCATTCAGTCTTTCATTGTTAAGTGTGATGTCAGCTGTAGCTTCTTCATAAATGCCTTCTATTATGTTGAAGAAGTCCTTTCTAGTCCTGGTTTGCTGAGCACTTTATTATTCATTAATAAATCATGTTTTTTTTTCAAATGTTTCTTCTTGCCACTAATGAGATGATTATATTAATTTTTCTTTTATTCTGTTAATATAGTGAATTACATCAATTGATTTTGAAATGTTAAACCAATTTTACATTCCTGGAGTAAACTGGATTTGATCATATATTGTTGGAATTAATTTGCTAATATTTTCTTTAAGATTTATACATCTATGTACATGAGGTTTTACAGTCTGAAATTTTCTTGTGTCTTTGGTTTTATTATCAGACCAATACTGAACTAATAAAAGATGTTAGAATTCTAACAGGCAGAGTAGAGAGAATTTTTGAACACCAAGGCCATTCAGAAGATATCCCAGAAAGAACATAGTGTAGTGTTAAGACATAAACTAGCCCAAGCATAAAAACTACTCTAGCCCCACTCTAACAGACCTTAAAAACAAGGCTCAAATGATCCACAGGTAACTTAGTTAGCTGCCTAAACAAA
>PVKZ01004030.1:0-100874 GCA_004027375.1 Macroglossus sobrinus
GTAGTTGTTACTATTCTTTATTCCTGTTTTTGATACATGTTTTTTCTTCTTAAAGAAGTCCCTCCAACATTTCCTGTAATACTGGCTTGGTGGTGATAAATTCCTTTAGCTTATTTTTGTATGGGAAGCTCTTTATCTGTCCCTCAACTCTAAATGATATCTTTGCTAGATAAAGTATTCTTGGTTGTAGATCCTGGGTTTTCACCATGTTGAATATTTTTTGCTAAGCCTTTCTTTCCTGCATAGTTTCTTTTGAGAAATCAGCTGACAGTCTTATGAGTGTTCCCTTATAAGTAACAATTGTTTTTCTCTTGCTGCTTTTAATATTCTTTCTTTGTATTTAACCTTTGGCATTTTAATTGTGATGTGTCTTGGTGTGGGCCTCTTTGGATCCTTGGTTTTGGGGATTCTCTGAGCTTCCTGGGGTTGTATGTCCATTTCCTTCACCAGGTCAGGGAAGTTTTTCATTATTATTTCTTCAAACAGCTGTTTAACATCTTGATTTTCTTCAATTATGCCGATCAGACAGATATTTGGACCCTTAATAGTGTCCCGTATGCTCCTTAAATTATTTTTATAGTCTTGGCACCTTTACTCTTGCCATTCTGATTGTGTGTGCTTGGCTTTCTCATCCTCTAGATAGGGCATTTGATCCTTTTCTTTATTCACTCTGTTTATTCCTTTGTGTATTCCATTTAATATACTTCTCATCTCAGATAATGTATTCTCCATTTTAGACTGGTTTCCTTTTGTAATTTCCATTTCCATTTTTATGTTTTTTATTTCTGTTAAAGTTCTCTACACTTTCCAAAAGTTCATTGAGCATCTTTATAACTAGTGTTTTGAAATCTGCATCTGTTAGATTACTTGACTCCATTATATCTTGCTCTCTATTCTTTTCTCTCATATGGTTTCTGCTTCTTTGTCTTCCCATTTTGGTTGCCTTTCCGAGTCTGTTTCTATATACTAAGCAAAGTTCCTAAGTCTCCTAATCTTATTAGTGTGGATTTATGAAGTAGGTGTCCAGTGGCACAGTCCCGAGAGGGGTTTCAGTTGCAGGCCAAATTTAGCCCAAGTGCCTACCCCTCCAGAGCTACTTGTTAAGATTCAGCAAGCAACCCACAGATGCTGTGCTTATAGTTGCCTCAAAAGGCCACACCAGAAACTGAGGCCAGCTGTCTCCTCCAGCATAACTCTCTGAGGATATACCTAGATGTGGCTTGGGTGGGGCAGCCAGTTTGGAGAGGCAGAGTTTCAGGGAATCCTCTGAGCAGAACAACTTCGGTTATCCAGTTGGATGAAGTCACAGCTATGATGGCACTGTGTCCATTGCACTGGGAATAGGGGAAGGTTCAACAGAGGAACAATAGACATCTCTGGCACTTCTGTACAGAGTAAGTCTCTCTTTGACTCTGACAATGTCTTTTTATAAGTTCCTGGTGCCCCTTGTGCACAGCCAAATCAGCACCAGTGCTCAGAATGAGCAGGTCTGTCACCGCAAAAATCAGCTCATGGACATGGCCCCTTTAAGAGCCTTCTGCTGCCACCGCCGCTGCAGCCTCCATCTCACTCAGCTGCTGGAGACGGGGTAGCCTCTGTCCTCGCCCCGTCCTACCTTCTGCTGTTGCAGGGTGATTCTTTGGATTCCTCCCTAGTTGTATGGCTTATTCATCCCAGGCAATTTTTCCTTGCTTCTGCTCCTTCTTGCTGTCACAATTATGATTTGGTAACCAGAGGGATGAACAGAGCCTCTATAATCTACGCCATTTTTTTTTCTCAGCCAGTTCTTCTTGAAAAGTCACAGTGAAAGTCAGGAATCTTTTCTGAAAGATTATGACTTGAATCCTGAAACCTGAAGCTTTGGGAGTTAGGGAGGAAGAAATTTGAGCAATGCCAGGGCCCTGACTTGTCTTATTGCATTCATACACTTGGTTTTGCTGGGCTCTAGGTAACAGAAGAGGCCTGGGCCAGGAGCAGATTGGGCTCAAGAAGGAAGCAAAGGCCAGACCACAGAGGGTTTCTGTGCCTCATGAGAACCATCATTTGGCGATACAACATAGTTATTTTATTTTTCATTGTTGTTTCCAGCCTAAATAGCAACTGGTAAGAAGCCAGAAAGTCTAGTGTTTTCAGGCCTGCTCAGAGAGAATGACACACATGGGTGTATGAGACATCAGACATTTATTCAGACCCAAATTTTTCATAATTGGAGAGAGTACTTAGTTGTTTGCACACAAATCTCAGTCTAACATAAACCTGTTACTTTATGCAACTCTAGCAGCAAAGAGAAATTCTCTATTCCTTTTTCTGAGCAGAGTTTCAAATTAAACTTTATTGATTCTGACTTTGTATTTCATCTCAATCAAGTAGCTTTAAAATAAAAAAGACTCATCTTTAGAAAAATGGTGTAGATGATAGAGGCTTTGTTCATTCCTCTTGAGACCAAATCAAAGTTGTGACAGAAAAAATGGAGCAAACAGCAAGTAAGGTTGCCTGGGATCTAGATGAAGAGAAGCACTAAAACTAGAGAGAGAAAAATTAATCAGCCTGCGAAGGTAGAAGGTAGGAGGGAGTGAAAATGCAAGGCTTCCTGGTCCTGTGCAGCTGAGTGGAAAAGAGGCTGAGGCAGCAGCAGCGGCAGCTGCAGACGCCTCTTAAAGGGGCCGTGTCTGCCACTTGACTTTTGCAGTGACGGACCTGCTCACTCTGAACACCAGCGCTTGGTCAGCTGCTCGGGGGCACCAGGGACTTATAGGGGAACACTGAGCTGTCAGAGTGAGGGCTAGAGTCGAGGCTCTCTCCTGGGCAGAAGTGTCAACAGTATCCATTGTTCCTCTGTTGATCCCTTACCCCTCCCAGTGTGTAGATGCAGCACCGCCATAGCTGAGATGTCATCTAAATGGATAACAGAGGTCACTCTATCCAGAGGATTCCCTGAAACTTTGCCTCCACCCCCCAACTAATCACCCTAACCAAGCCACATTCAGATATGTCCTTGGTGAGTCATGAATGAAGTGGGTTGAATACAGAAAGACAAATACTGCATGCTTTTACGTCATGTGGAATCTAAAAAACAAAATAAACAAAAACAAAAACGAAAATAAACTCATAGATACAGAAAATATTTTGGGGGCTACTAGATGAGAGGGGAATTGGCAGGGGACAGTGAAAAAGGACAAAGGGATTAAGAAGTACAAATGGGTAGTTACAAAATAAACATGGAGATATAAAGTGTAGCATAGAAAAATAGTCAACAATGTTGTAATAAATATGTAAGGAGGAAGAGAGATACTAGATTTAGTGGGATGATCTCTTTGTCAGTTATATAGATCTCTAATCACTATGCTGTATAGCTGAAACTAACATATTATCTTATGCCAATTATAATTGAAAAAACTCATTGAATTGTACAACGTAAATACAAACATTTATTATATTTCAATAAAGCTGGGAAAAATATAACTAGCTACAACTCTAATAAAAGTGTACTTAAAAATAAAAAAAATAAATTTAAAAAGACTCATGTAACCAGTTTTACATAATGTTCAAATATCTTGCATATTCCCAGTGAATTGGGACACTTGTACAACATGGGTTTGAAATGTGAGGATTTACTTATACACAGGTTTTTTCCAATAAATATGTGCAGTACTATAAGTATTTTCTCTTCCTTATTATTTTCTTCATAATTTCTTTTCTCTAGCTTATTTTACTGTAAGAATATAGTATCTAATACATATAGCATAAAAAATGTGTTAATTGACTGTTTATGTTATCACCAAGACTTCCCGTCAACAGTAGGCTAGTAATAGTTAACTTCTGAGGGGGTACCAAAAGTTATACTCGGATTTTGGACTCTGCAGGGTGTTAGTGCCCTACTCCCTGCATTGTACAAGGGTCACTATACTTTATACGGGCAGCTTTACACAACGCTAAATTCATTTTGAAGCTTGTCCCAAAGATGTCCACGGAATGTAAAGGGAATTCCCATGAGCTATAACAGAAACCTGTTTCCTATGAAGTAAGACAGCTGTTGGGTTTCTAAGAGACGAAACAAACTACTGGCATCGTGATGCTTTGCTGGACCGTAGTACTGCTGGTTTCCACCAGTCCATAAGGAATTCTCATTGTTTATTCCAGAACAGCTTGTTCCCTGAAAACAAATATCCTTCCTAGGGGTCTCCCCACCCTCTAGTTCACCATGTCCATATAGAACAAGAACTCAACAGGTGCTCACAAATATTGCCTCGTGTTAGATAAGGAATCTGAAAATGTAATTTCTCACAGAAATTTCAGAGGCGTCAGCACCAAATTACTGAGAAGTTTAGTTCTTTGCAAACAAGCCAGTACAGGTTTGAGTTTTATATCGAGAGAAGTGAGAAAGACTTAACAGAACATTTCTTTGCATATTACTCTGGCTGTGATGAGCATCTCCTAAGCATCAATCTCACCATGTACTTACTTGGGAGTCTGAGGGCTGGGGTTCGTTATCACTCTGAAACCTCATGTCGACATTTCTACTAATCTGTCTCCCAATCTTGTGAACAAAAACTAGCCACAACACTGTGAGCTTCCCAAGTGACAAAGTGTGGGCAGGTTATTTCACTATATTTCATCACTGGTTGACAGAAACTCTAGAGCAACTCTAGAAACTCTCCCTGTCTAGAGCAATGGTTCTCAATCAGGAATGATTTTGTGCTCCAGGGACATTCGGCAATGTCTGGAGACATTTTTGATGTCTTAACTGGGACTGAGGGAGTAGGAGAAGAGGTGCTACTGGTATCAGGTGTGTAGAGGCCAGGGATCCTGCTGAGCACCCTAGAGTGCATAGGGCATCCTCCCCAACCCCCAAAGAATTATCCATATTCTAAAATGTCAGCCTTGTCAAGATTAAGTGACCTAGTCTAGAACTTGAATCCAAACACCTGAGTGCCTACCACCTAGTCCTCTCAGAATGTCAAACTTTTCTGCCCACCAACAAAGTTCTCCCTTTTTGCAGTGATGGTGGGGGACAGGGGATGGGGATTGGTTTTGTAAGGTGCAAGACTAGATTACATTTTCCAATCTCCTTTACAGTTTAATGTGGTTGTGTGACCAGTTCTCACCAATATATTGTGACCTGAAGTTGTGTGTGCCACTACCAGCCAAGAGAATTATCTTTCCCCTTGTGCTGGCAAGATATAGAGCCACATCCAGGATCCAACCTGTGGCTCTACCATAGGAAAAAAAAAAATGGAAAGAGACTCAAATAACTAAACCAAAAGAAGCTGCAGGACCTGGCTACAAAGACAGCCGGAACAGCCAGACTCTCTTCCTCCACCTCTTATCTCCACTGTTCTAGGTATATTGGCTTCACTTTTGCTTTCTGCAGTTAAGCCTTTTCACACAGAAGAGAAAAGGCACATCATCCTTAAGCTTGTATTCTTATGCCTCGCCAGAGAGGAAAGGTCCTCCTTCAGTTTGAAAAGGTCTGAGAGGCACTTGGGTTGAACATTCCTTTTGTAACTGAAGCAGGATGTGTTATCAGAAATAAGGAATGGGTACCGCTCTGACATAAACAATAGCCATACACAGATACTATTAAATTGAGCTCATTAATTAAATTCCCCTTCCTCTTCCACCTTCTCAGTGACCCATTGTTGTCTTCAATTCCTGCTGCTCTGAGCCAGGGAATCAGAATATAGCCTCAGAGAACATATCACAGAATTCTTTTCCCCACGACCCCTCCCCGACCACTCCTAACGCTGCCAGCCAGAGCTGTCCAAAATGTAACAGGAGAAAATTCCAACTAGACAAGATGTGATAATTTGTAAACCATGATGGCACATGAAATCTACTATGTGACTAAAGTTGGAGAGTTTTCAGCAAGATAAACTGATACCATATATCCCAGTTAATCTCACTTCAGTTTCTACTGGCTCATTCTAGTTTATTTCATGCATAGCATTTATCACACTCTGCAATTACTTGGTTTATTGTTTGTTTATTGCCCATCTCTCCTACTAGAATGTAAGCTACCGAAAGATCAGGGTCTTTTCTGTTCTGGTCCTTTCAGTGTACCTTATGCCCAGCACAGTGCCCAGTGTGTCACTGCCTGTGACATGTGCAAGAGTGTGCATCTGGCAAAGTGCAGAGCATTCTGGGATTTTGCTGAGGGTCCACTCTACTGTTTCTGTGTGCTGATTTAAACGTCTGCAGGAACTTCTGTGAATCTACTCTTGCTTACGTCGCTCCTTGCAGAAGTCTCTAAGTCCTAGACAGCTGCTTTCTCCTCAGTTTTAGTGACATTTCCCACTCCTTGGTAATACCCTTCGTAGTCATTTCAGTGATAACTTGGAAGATGGAGTTTTCTGGTACAAACAGAGGACTCTAGATTAGAGAGGCAGGAACTGATATGACAGTGATCCCTCTTTGGAGGTGATGTTCATTGTCTCACTCCCCAAGTTCTTTCATGTATTCCATAAATATATATTTATTGGTAGGGCCTCAATTCACTTTCTTGAACCCAAAGTTCCAAGTCCTCATGTTGACCCATCTGCAGAATTTACTACTACTGACTGATTTTTTTTCTGGAACTTTCTCCACATTTGGCTTCCTGGGCGCAATTGTCCAAGAACTTGCTTCTTACTGGTTTGCCTTCTCCCCCTTTGACATTACCTGCAGGTTCTCTTTAAAGATTCCTCTTCCTCCTCCAGCATGTTATATGACACAATGCCCCATGGATCTGTCTTCATCCATCTTCTCATCCCCAGTGATATCATCCTCTCACTTGGGTTGTTATTTCTAAATGTGGTAGTTCTTGACTACATGTGTCTAGTTAGATCATATTCTATGCTTTTGCAATGTGTATCTTAAACTCAATGTATGTAGAACAGAAGCCATTTTCTCCCACACACTCTTGCTCTAGTTTCTTCTCTTTCCCTCAGCATTTTCCTGCCCCATATTCAACTTGTAACCAAGTCTTGTAACCCAGGAGTCCCCAACCACTGGGCTGCGGACCAGCACCAGTCCGTGGTCTGTTAGGAACAAGGCCACATAGCTGGAGGTGAGCAGCAAGCAAGCGAGCAAAGCTTCATTCGTATTTGCAGCTGTTCCCCAGCGCTAGCATCACCACCTCAGCCCCACCTCAGATCATGAGGCATTAGATGCTCATAGGAGCACCAGTCCTGGTGCCAAAAAGGTTGGAGATTGTTGCTGTAACCTACATCCTCAATATGTCTTTATGGCCCTACCTCTCCATCCTGACTACCCTTACCTTGGTTTCAGCCTGCAACATGTTTTATGTCTACTAGTGCAATCTCTGTCTCCTTGCCTCTACACTTCTTCCCATAACACAGCACTGTCCTATCACTCCGACTTCCACTTTGCAATACTTCAATACCTTGAATGCAGGATTAATTTTTTAATTTTTGTCATCTAATTCCCTTCATGGCCAGACCCCTACCCACCATTTCAGCCTCCACTCCATTCCTTGTACCCTATACTCCAAATCTATTGAACTATTTGTAGGCACCCAATGTGCCAAGCTGTAGCATGCTTCTTCCTTTTTGGAGAATGCCTCCCCTTAGTCAATCTAGAAAATGCCACCCATCTTTAATATCCAGGTCACTGGAATGCCTCTTCAGGACACTTTTCCTCCTCTGTGACTCACCGTACTCCACCCTGTGTTTATTTCCCACAGGCCCTATAACATTGTACTTCATTTATTTGATTACTAATTTATATTCTCTGCCAGACTATAAATTTCATGACATATAGTAGGCTTTCAGTATATGCTCCATGAGTGAATATTACAAACCCATAAACTCCATGAAAGGGGTGGGGGGCTTTGTTGTTTTGTACACTGCTATAGCCTCAGAGACTAAAATAATGCCTGCTACATAGCAGATATTCACCAAATATTTGTTGAATCTGTGAGTGAATACAAATTAAAATATACACACCAAATGTATATTATATATACGTATTCTACAGACCAACTTTCCAGGAGTCTGTGAATCCATGGAATTTTTCTTCAAAGAAAGCCCAAGGAGATATCACCACTCCTCAACAGCCAGATACCAGCCAAGCAGCCGTCAGCTTCCTCCTGGGCCTCCCAGTGACTCACAGGAGAGCTTTCCTAGGGATGAGTGGGAGGAGATGATGACAAAAATAACCACATACACTTGAAGCATCACCAAGCCTCCTCTGTGGAATGAACAACAGGGGTGTATCCAAAGATTTCTCCAGGCAGGGCAAGGCAAGTATCCATCCTTCTAGCACCAGTGGCTATCAAACACATAGGTGGTCAGAGAGTAAGACAAACAGGGTAAATGAAGTAAAATAGCTACTAGCATTAATACGTGAACATTCTTTGTAGATTGTAAGGGAAATACACTTTGGAGGAGTGATTATTAAACATTAAGTTGATAATTCCCTCTGTGTGTCTTTTTTATTATTTACAAAGGGCTTTCCTGTAGTACTTTATCTCATTTGATGATCATATCAATGAGAAGGGCAATTTTACAGATGAAGACAAAGGCTCAGAGAGAATCAGTGACTTGCTTAGAGCATAAGTCTCAAAGTGGTCCAAGGACCAGCAGCAGCAGCAGCATCTGGGAATTTATTAGACATGCAAATTCTGGCTCCACCCAGATCTACTGAATCAGAAACTAGGATGAGGCCGGGTAATGTGTTGTAACAAGCTCTTCAGGTGCCCAAGTTTGAGAGGCACTGACTTAGAAGAGCACAAGTAGCAAATTACAGATCATGGAAAAAACAAGAAGGTCCTTAAGTGCTATCCTTTATTGAGTTATTTGCATGCTAATAGCTAAGAGTTTCCTGCTCCTACTTTTCCATGAAGCCCAGCACAGACCATTGCCAGCTATATCTCCAAATTTTCTCCACCACACTCTCCCTCCCACTGGCCTCCTCTGTTCCTTAAACATGCCAAGCTCATTTCTGTCCCGTGAGCTTTGCACATACTGTGTTTCCTCTTCCTGAAATGCCATCCATCCTTGCTTGATTCTTCTGACATCTGATCTTGGGACAAGTATCATCTCTTCAGAGAGATCTTTTTAGGGCACCTCTATGACTCTTGTCGGGTCCCTGTATGTATTCCCAATGTTTGTTCACTAGCATGTAAACTCCTTGAGGGCAAGGCCTTGTCTTTCTTACTACAATCATGTCTCCAGAGCCTAAAAGCACTTAACAGATGGTAGAAACCCCATAGACATTTATTAAATAAATAAATCACAAACTAGAAGCAACTCAGAAGGGAAAGGCAACTTCCTCTATTCCTGTCTCCTCTGAGAATGGCCAGTCTAGGCTTTCCTTTGGGGAGAGGGGGCAGGAAAGGCAGGTAATTGTTTCTTTGACAATCAGAGTACCTGATGGAAGGTCTTATGCAGGACCTTGTTCCCAAGGATAAGCATAAGAATTAAGCTGTCATGACCACAGATGGTGAGGGGAGGAAAGCTGATTTTAGATGGGGACAGTGGAGTGGTGGGACCCAAGGACAGGTGTGGCTTCCCTCAGACTGAGAAGAGGATAGCTCTTTTTTTCTATTTTTAATTTGTGGGAGAAAAGAAACACAACATGAAATCTGCCTTATTCACAAGTTTTTAAGTGTACACTATAGTGTTGTTAGTATACATACATTGTTGTGCAGCAAAACTCTAGAACTTTTTCAGGACTGAAATTCTAATGCTCATTAAACATCAACTCTTCACTCTCCTGGCAACCACCATTCTACTTTCTGTCTCTGTGAATTTGACTGTGTTAGATACCTCATATAAATGGAATTATATAGTAATTGTCTTTTTGTGTCTTATTTCCCTTAGTATAACAGCCTGTGTTCATTCATATTGTAGTATGTAACAGGATTTCTTTCCATTTTTAAAGTTGAGTAATATTCCATTGTATGTATATACCACATTTTCTTTATCCATTCATCTGTTGACAGGCACTTGGGTTGTTTCCACCTTTTGGCTATTGTGAATAATGACACTATGAACGTGGGAGTGCAAATATTTCTTTAAGATCCTATTTTCAATACTTTCTGATAAATACCCTGAAGTGGGATTGCTGGATCATATGGTAATTCTACTTTTTTATTTTTTTGAGGAATTTTCATGCTGTTTTCTATAGCAGCTGCATCATATTACATTCCTACCAATAGTGCACAAGAGTTCCAATTTCTCTACATCCTTGCCAACACTTGTTATTTTCTGGGGTGTGTGTGTGTGTGTGTGTGTTTGCTTACTTGTTTGTTTTTTATGATGGCCATCCTAAAAGGTGTGAGATGAAAGCTCATGGTTTTGATGTGCATTTCTCTGATGATTAGTGATGCTGAGTTTCTTTACATATACCTATTGGTCATTTGTATGTCTTCTTTTTTGGAGGGAAGTTTTACAAAAGGCATATACCTCTTGGTGTCTCATTTACATGGAGTACTCTAAGTGGAAGGGGTAGCTAATAGTTTCCCAAGGAGGGAAGAATCCAGGTGACTTTCCTGGGGACCCTACACACAATACTGGTGCTTGGGCTTGACATATAGTATGTGGGGGTACAAACACCTGTTTAAGTTCCTGCTTTCAATTCTTTAGGACATACACATAGAAGTAGAATTGTTGGATCATGTGGTAATTCTATTTTTAATTTTTTGAGAAACTGCTACACTTTTTTCATAATGACTATACTATTTTACATTTCCGTCAACTGTGCACAAGTATTCCAATTTTTCCACATCCTTGCCAACAGTCATTATTTTCTGTTTTTGTTTTTGATAGTTGCCATCCTAATGGGCATGAAATGGTATCTCACTGTGGTTTTAATTTGCATTTTCCTAATGATTAGTGATGTTGAGCAACTTCTCAGTGGCCAGATCTCTTCTTTGGAGAAATGTCTACTCAAATCCTTTGCCCATTTTTTAATCAGGTTTTTTGTTTTTGTAGCTATTAAGCTTTCTTTCTGACTTTGGATTCTGTCATTTACAAAGTAGTATATGTCAGGTATTGTGTAAAACCAGTAACACACAATCTCACTTCATCCTCACAACCACCTTGAAATGCAGCTACAACCAGTATTTGCTTTTTACAGAAGAGGCACCAAGGCCCAGAGAGGTTAAACCAAACTGCCTGTGGTCACACAGCTGGTCCAGGCCTGTGTGATCCCAAGCCCTGGTTCATATTTTATAACCCCCAAGCTCTCACCACCTCTCACCACTGTAGCAGGTTGATAGGGAGGCTGAGATGGAGCCCTCTCTCAAGTCACATGGGTCTCTCACCTAAACTCCAGCATGCTATGAAGGACCCCAGGTTGAGAAGTAGTAGCCTGGGCTCTGCTGGTCTCAGCCTTGCTCTGATTGGCTGGGAACCTTTCAGCACAGTCACCCCATTGCACTTGGCCCGTGACAGCATTGAGAGTCAAGGGAGATTACGGATATGAAAATCCTTTGAAAAGTCATATCAGAAAGAAGTGAAGCACTGTAAGGATTCAAAAGGCTGGTGCATGAGTCATGCCTGCACACTTGGCACCTCAGAAGCTGGACTGTCTCCTGGCCAGTGGCTCACAGTCTACAGTAGGAGTGGTTTTGCTTTCTTGTGTCTTTCCTCAAACACCTATGAGTGTCCAGCAGAGAGGGTGGGAGCAGTTGCAGCCTGGTGCTGGCCTCTTGGGGGGACTGGCCTCCACTGCCCAGTGGTGTTCAGGGGGCTGAGTTGTTTTCTGTTACATGGCTCTTATACCCACCCATGGAAAAAGCAAGAGCACAACTGTCATGGGCAGAACAACGGTCTCCCAATGATGTTCACATCCTAACCCCAGAACCCCTAGATATGTCTCCTTACATGTACTGACAAAAGAAAATCTAAACCTATAGAAAAAATTTGAGTTTATTTGAGCCAAAAGTGAGGACCAGCTGAAAGCAAAATCTCAATGGATTGAGAAAATGCTCCAAAGAATGAGAGTTTTTCAATTATTTTTATATATTTAGAATTGATGGAGAAAAAACATGGAGGATTACATGAAATCCTCTGGTGATAGATTAAGGTGGGGAGAAAGCAAAGAGGGAAAACATCTCTAGAACTGGATAAAAAGTAAAATGGAGAGATACATACTTTTTTTACATTGGTGGGTACAGGATAGTTAATATTTTAACATTTATAGTAAACAGAAATGGCATGCGGGTAGCAATGAGGAGTTTCCTGGTCATTGTGCTCCAGGGTCTGCAGTTATGTGTCTGGAAAAGAAAATTACTCTGACATTTCGAAGGTATGTTATCCTAGATGCATAAGAACCATGGGCAGGGCCCACTTAAGGTAAAGATTAACCTTTTACTAAGGAAGCTATAGGCCTGGGACTTGCTACCCACCATGACCTGCCCAGTTAGGAATTTGTGATAAGATTATGCTGTGTGGTTACTTCCAGTCACTGAGTTTGTCAGGTCTGCTACTTAGCCCCTTCTTCATGCACACATGGCAAAATGGACATTGCAAGAATGATTAAGTTAAAGATCTTGAGGTGGGTAGCTGTGATATTGTGATTTATATTTGGTCTTAGTCCACAATCCCTGGCTCACAGCTCTGAGACCTCTTGGAATTTCCTAAGTTTTGAGAGGGGGAAAAGGTATCTTTTGTTATCTTAATAATGTGACTTTTGTACCTCACCTACGGATGGGGGCTGGTTGCCAAAGGAACAAACCAAGTGATTAGAAGGTTGGAACTTTCAGTCCCACACCCAACCCTGCCTCCCCACCTCCATCCATTCTCCCAAACCTTCCCACCCCTGCATCCCAGAGGGGAGAGGTCTGGAGGTTGAATTAATTGCCAATGGCCAATGATCTAGTCAATCATGCCTATATAATGAAGCTTCCATTAAAAAAAAAAAAAGATGGCATTCAGAGAGCTTCCATTTGGTGAACACAAGAGGGAACACAGCCCATCTGGCTGTATAGCCTTTCACAATAAACTGGTGATTTAGTAAGTAATATGTTTCTCTGAGTTCTGTGAGCCATTCTAACAAATTAATCGAACCCAAGGAGGGAGCTGTGGGAACCTCCAATTTATAGTCAGTCGGTCATAAGTACATGTGACACTCTAGACTTGCGGTTGGCATCCTAAATTGGAGGCAGTCATTAGGACCTTCAATCTGTGGCCAGTCAGTTAGGAGCACAGGTAACCTTGGCTTGCATCTGGTGTCTGAAGTATGGAGGGGAGGGTGTAGGGACAGTTTCATAGGACCAAAACCTAAACCTGTGGAATCTGATTCTATTTCTGGGTAGATGGTATCAGAATGGAGCTGAGTTCTCAGACACCCTGAGAATTGTTTGTTGGTGTGGAGGAAACCATGCCCCGTGTGGGAGATTGGGTCTCAGAACACCAATTTAAGAGATTATCCTGGAATATCTGTGAGGAACCAAAGTAATTACAAGAGTCCTTATAAGAAGGAGGCGGGAGGGTCAGAGAGAAAGATATGACAACAAAAACAGAAGCCAGAATGATGTGATTATTGGAAGTCACATGAGCCAAAGAATGAGGGCACCCTCTAGAACCTGGAAAAGTGAAGGAAACAGTTTCTCCCCTAGAACCTTCAGAAGGAAAATGGGTCTACCAACACCTTGATTTTACCTAGTTAAGACCCATTTTGGACTTCTGACCTCCAGAATTGTATATTAATAAAATTATGTACTTTAAATTCCTTAAGTTTATGGTAATTTGTTAAAACAACAACAGAAAATGAATACCCTGCCCGACCTCTCCTGTATCTGTCCCAGACTGCTCCTTCTTCCATTCCTCTTAGCTGTGGTCCTATTGTCACCTCTCTCAACAAGCCCATGCCCTGCCTTCGTCCCTGACATTTTAGCAGGTAGCTTTCTACATCACTGGGGGAAATAAAAAATAAAAAATAAAGACTACCAGGCAAGAAGTCCTCCAATTTTTCTTTCACCTGCAAATTTATTTGCATCTTTCCTCCTTCTTTCCGAATCAGTGCCAGAGTCTACCTGAGGCTTGTCTCAGGCTCATCACTTCCAGCTAGGTTCTGGATCACCTCCCACCTCACCAGGAGCCTGAGACCTCCCAGCATTCCTGTCCCATGCAGCTCCCTGCCTGTGTCCTCTTCCCATATTGAAAGACAAACAGTAACTACATGACAACAACATTTTCAAACAAAAGTGTTTAAAATATATGTTGAGTATCTGCATTCTCTAAAGCAGTGCAGACTTGGTTTTGAACTCCAGCTCTCCAATTACTATTAAGGCGGCATTGGCCAAATTCTTTACTGTTTCTAAACATCAGGTTCTTCCTCTGTAAAAAGGGCTACCATAACATTTTTTTTACATAATCATTAAAAGGAATAAATATTACCAATGTAAAGCCTACTGCAGCAATAAGAGCTTGACATATTGGATAAAAATATTTACTGTTTGATCCATATATTCAATATTTTGATTTAAATCTTTATATAATCTGAATGATCTTTAAGCTCCATTAGGCATTTTATACTTCAAATTCTTAAAACATGAGTGGAAACTGAAGTGAATGTTCAAAAAAAAATCACGATGAGAATTCTTTAATTTCAGGTTTCATGGCAGAAAAGTCAAATTATTCCCAGGTTGCAAAAATTGCGTAAAAGAGAATGACTAAAAGGGTAAATTCCATGGTTACCTCTTAATAAAATGATCTATCTCCCATGTAAAAAAACAAAAAACATCAACAAAAATCAGCAGTCCTGTTCACAACCAAGTGTCTTGAAAGAACAAGCTACATTAATTCTTTCAACTGTCTTACCTCCCTCCCATTTGCTCCTTAACTCCCTGCAAACTGATTTCCTGAAGATCATCAGTAGTTTGCATGTCAACAAATCCAACCAGAATTTTGGTGCTCTATTTATTCAATCCTTTTCCTTGAGCTCCTTCCATGTACTAGGTTTCTGGCATGAAGCTAACATGTTGGAGATGAGCATGTGTTTTTTCATTCAACAAGTGTTTTTGAGTTCTTCCAATGTGTCAGGCACTGTGCTTTGCAGGCCCTTGTAGACAACCTGCCCTTGAGGTGCTTATAGGCCATCACAGCCACGTCTGGCACAGGCAATGAAACTTGGAGAACACACCAGATGGAAAACTAACTTTAGCCAGTGGGAGGCAAGGGAATCTCAGAAGCTATCCCTGAGGAGGTGACACCTGAGTTTAGTCTAAAGGACAAGGAGGAATTGACCAATGAGGGGATAAAGAAGGATGCTCCACAGAGAACAACATATGTCAACAAACAGCAGAGACGGAGCACAAGATATTCTTTCATATTCAGAGGGTACCGTAGTCACATGAAGGAAAGCAAAGGAGGCATTTATAGAAGGCTTTCTGAGGGAGGCAGCACCTAAATGGAGTCTTACAGGATGACTAGGCATCTGTTAAGGGGTGAAGGACATCCCAGGAAGATAATGCAGTATGTGTAAAGGCACAAAGTATGACATCTTGGGAGAGGTGTAAATAACATGCTAGGGACATCAATGCCATGTAAAGTAGTTTGGACTAAAATGATAGGAATCACTGAAAAGAAGAGAGACAGACAGACAGACAGACAAACAGACAGAGATAGAGAGTGAGTGAGTGTGTGTGTGTGTGTGTGTGTGTGTGTGTGTTCCCTTTTAAGAGTGATCATTCCAATTGCTACATGGAAGATACTTTAGAAGGGGCAAGACTGGAGGTGGGAAGAAAAGTTAGAAAGAAGGTTATTCTAACACAATGACTGGGGTGAAAATGACAGCTCTTCAATAAGGCAGTGGCTGTAGGATATAATATTTAAACAGTGGGATCAATGATATAAAGTAATATTAACGACATAGGATGTCAAGTCAGATGGACATAAGTGTAAATCCTGGCTCCACCCCTTACTATCTGTGACTTAGAGCAAGTCGCCTGACCTCTCTAAGATCCCATTTCCTCACCTATGAAATCAGGACAATCATAAAACTGACCTCACAGTTGCTGAATAAATGAAACAGCACAATATACACAGAGGACATAGCCTGAGACCAAGCACATGGTGAATATGCACAAATGAGAGCTCCAGTCCTTAGCATCAATGGGATTTGTTTGACCAGCTGCAAATATGAAAAGATACCAGAGTGTACAATTACCTTGATGTTTCTGGTCTGATGTTGTGAAGGAAAGCAGAGGCAGGCTTGGAAGGAGGTGCTTATCTGTTGAGTATGCAGTACCTACTGTTGGAAGACAATTCTCCTTGGGCCTCTTTCACTTCTTCACATCTTGTTGTGTGTGCTAAGAATGCAAGACCCTGATCCTTGTTACCTGGCCACTTTTCAGGGTTGTGTGAGCAATGAGATACAGGCTCCCTCCGGGCTCACTTGCTGCTTCCTATAGAATCAGTAGATTCCCAAGCTTGGTGTCCTACAACTGTGATGCAAACACACTGCATGTGGAGCATCCATCTGGGCCCATCATGCTGCCCCTGTGGGACTTAAGAGGTAAAGGGAATTGATGAAAATATGCTGATGCTCATGCTATATGCTGTGTGTTCCTAAGTATTAAAGCCCTACATTTCTGACCTAGGAGTCTCATGTCTTCTGCCAGTATCCATGAGTCAGTGACAGGTAAATTTATTAGCTTATAAGTTGGAAAAAGGGGCTTGGAGTCATCAGTGTGTGAGTGGTAGGCAAAGCCATAAATATAAATAACACTGCCTTGGAGGAGGTCTGGGGCCACACTCCGGGTAACACTAACAAATAAAGAATGGGGGTAAGATATGGAGCTCAAAGAGGACCCCAAGAAGGAAACCTGGAGGACAGTAGTTCCCTACAAGCCAAGGGAGTAGAGTTTGAATCAAAACAGAGTAGGCAACAGGATCAGATGCCGCTTAAAAGTCAACTAAGATGAAAACTAAAAATGGCAACCAAATTCAGCAACTAGATCACCAGCAAGAGACATTTCAATGACATGGAGGGGCCAGAAGACAAACTGAAATGGGTGAGGAATGGAGGTAAACAAGTTGAGACCACAATATTTCCAAAAAACTAAGCTAAAAAGGAGAGAAGTGGAACATTGGTGACTGGAAGGGATGGAGGCAAATGAGTTTTCTAAACAGATGTAAGAGGCTGAGGAGAAGCCAGAAGAGAGAAAAGTTGGGGATGGGGAGGATTAAGAGCAAGGAGAAAAGGATGGAATCAGGGATGACATTCAGATCCTAAGTGAGGGAGTAGGATGTCATTTGTCCCAATCACACACCCTCAAGCAGGGAAACTTGCTAATTCAAGCTGTGGGTGGAGCCCTCTGTCCCTAAGGAGGATCTTGGTCAGCAGGTTTTCCAGGTAGTCACTTTGCCTGGTGGTCTTGCAGGCCAGAGATGAGAGGCACCAACGTGTTTCCCAGCCTAGGTTCTCTGGAGGTGTGAACTGGTATGTTCTACACTCAAAGGTGTGTAGAAGTTTGAAAGGTGCCACTCTAGGCCCTGTGAGGCCAGCTGGCAGGAAGACTGAGTTCTATGCCAGCAGAGATGGGCATTTGGAAGTGGGCCATCCAAAGGGAAGAGACCCTGCTGGGGAAGACACAAGCCTCAATCTCCAGGTACTTGGGGTTGACAGAGAAAACACCTATGGAAAGTCCCAACGAATACTCACAGCAGAAAATGGAACTGGTCTCGGCAGAACACCTGTACTCTGCTTGGAGTTCCTGCAGTGTCCTTATCCCAACATAACAGGTGAAGAAGCTAAGATTTGCCTGATGCTTAATGGTCAGTATATGGTGGGTTCTAGCTCTCTGATTTGTGATCCTACAGCCCACATCGTCCTTTCTTAAAAAACAGCACCCAGCGCCTGGGTCAGAGACAACCACACACAACTGCTGCCCTTCCTGCAGCCCTGTAGCTGAGACCAGGGAAGCCATCACAGCCTACCAGAGTGACCTGTGGTCTGTGATAGGAAAGGCCTCCCCCAGGTGCCTTAGCCTTCTTTCTGGCAGGGCCCTGGTTAGCTTTCCAAGGACCACCAGACCCCAAGGGGTCAGGTCCATTATGGGCTAAACCAGGGAGGGAGGGGGGCCAGAAGGGTGATGCAGTTGGGCCTACTTGCAGGCTTGCCTCTGCTTTTTTTGTACAAGGATTACCTACCCCCAGGCACCTTCTCCAGAGATGTGACACTGAGAACAAAAGACCGTGATGGTCTAGGCTCCTTGAGAGACTGAAGGAAGCAACCAATGCGCTCCCTCCATAAGAGGGCACGCACACAACACAAAACCTTGCCTATCTCCAGGTCCACTTACCAACCACCACCACCACTCCCAACCCGCACTGGCCAGGTGTCAAAGAAGTATACAGCAGAATCCGGCTGGTTAAAAATGCACGTCCCCAGGCGCCACGCCGGAGATTCTCATTCAGTGCATCTGGGCCCAGGCCCAGAGAGCTGCGTTTTTAATCAGGGCCTTAGACAATTTAGCGCTGATGCTCAGCGGAGCCCACTTTGAGAAACCCGACTCTGGAGCTGAGAGACCTCCCCATGCTCCAAAGTTTCTCCATCTCGCCGGGGGACGCCTCCCTGCACCTCTCGCGGGCCTCACCCTCGCGCGCGGGCGTGGAAGCTTCTGGGGAACCTGATGGGCATCGAGAGCGAGGGCCCCTGGGGCTTGCCCGCCCCCACGCCCCGGCCTTGGGAGGTGCAGCACGGCGGCCGGCAGGGGTCGCGGTGCCGGTACCGACGCTCGGAGAGGGCGGCCGGGAGTGGAGGAGCGGGAAGCAGAAGGGAAGGGAGGGAATAGGCAGGGAAGGAAAAAGAGACCCGCGCGCGGCGGCGCGGGGCGCGGGCGCGGGCGCAGGGGCGGGAGCCGGAGCCGAGCTGGGGGCGGGGCGAGGCGGGGCCGGCAGCAGGCGGCGGGCTGCGAGCTCCGGGGGAGCGCGCCCGGGGAGCGCGGAGGGAGGAGCTAGCGGAGCGCGGGCCGCCGCCGCCCCCGCCCCGCGCCTCCCGCGCGCAACAGTTACCCCAAAGTTGCAGCCCGGCTGCCGGCCCGGAACGCGGCGTCGCGGCGGCATGGGCACCAGGCAGACCAAGGGCAGCCTGGCGGAGAGAGCCAGCCCCGGTGCGGCTCCCGGCACACGCCGCGAGCGGCCCGACTTCTGGGCGTCGCTGCTGCTGCGCGCTGGGGACAAGGCGGGGCGCGCGGGCGCCAGCGCGGGGCTGCCCCCCTACCACCGGCGCGTCGGCATGGTCCAGGAGCTGCTGCAGATGGTGCGCCAGGGCCGGCGGGAGGAGGCAGGGACGCTGCTGCAGCACCTGCGCCAGGTGAGCGAGAGGAGGGGGCGCGGCGGCCCCGGGAGCGCCCCGCCCCTTCCCGAGGAGGCCCGGGAGAGCCGAGGGGCACCGCCCAGGGCCCCCTCTAGCGGGGATGGACCTGGGTTTGGCAGCAGGTGCCTTGATGCACCCGCGGAATTTGAGGCCTCAGGGCAGGGCGACGGAGGGATGGCCGAGTGAGGCCCCGCTCCGGGGTACCTGTTGGAATAATGTTCCCGCTTCACTCGTCGTCAGGCAGAGGAGGCTGGTCCAGGGATGGTTGGTGGGAGGAGATGCAGGGAGGATAACTGGTCTGGGCCAAGGCATTTTCCTTCTTCTCTCCATTGGCAATCACCTCCTACCAAGGGTCCTCAAGGAATGCACAGCTGTCAGCTTCTCCAGGAGAATCCAAGGGCACAGCCCTGGGGCTGGTGAGTTGCCAATCTCTCGGTCATTTGCCCACCTGGAGGCATCCTAGATTGCGCTTCAGGTGGGAAACAGTGTTTTATCTCCTTTGAATAACTTTGACAGGTGCTCAGCCACAAGACCCTGCTGAACAGTGGAGAGAGGGAACAGGGGAGCTGGAATGGTTTCTTGCGTGACTACCTGGCTGCAGGAACTTCAGGAGGCTGCCAGCACCCTGCTCTCTGGCTGCCTCTGTCCCACTGGTTAGCTACTGACTGCAGACCTGGCGGGTTCTTTCTACTTTGGGACTGCCCTAAGGCCAGCAGTGTCACCCATCTCTCTTTGGCTTGTTTTCCTTCCATACTTTCTTTTGAGGGAAGGATGGCCTGGTCCATGGATTTTTGTTGAGTGGGAGAGAGGCAGAAGGGTGCATCTTCTGCATCACCAAATAGATTGTCTTCACCTGACTTTGGGGGGTGAGTCCAGGGCCCATATTCTTGACCAATTGACCCCATTAGTGGTGGAGTCCGTGGGGTGGGGGAGGGGATCTCAGGTGGCCTTTCTGAAGTTTTCCCATTACTGATCAAAGAGGTTGTAGGGGTACCTTCCTAGGAGGAGCCTCCAAAACCTACTTGGATGCATATCCTTCCTCATTCTGTAGCACCACCACCCTCCTTCCCCCACCCCTTGGCTATTATTATATCTGGCGTGCTGGTACCCTGGAGTGTGTGTTCCCAAAGTGTGCACTGCACAGGGAGAGAGGGAAGCAGAGACCTGGACAGATCTGGTTGGGGTATCAGCTCTTGCTTCGCTTTTCCAAATAACATCCAGAATCAGGCCTGAAATACTTCTGGATCCCCAGGTGCCTTCTCTGAATGGAATCAGCAAACAAAGACGACATTACGCACCACATAACTAGCAGTGCGTATTTCTTTGTCTTTCAAAATTTGGAAACCAGTGTATGACCTCTGTGGGAATTCTTTTGCTTTTAAAAAGAATAATGGATTTTCCAGACCATCATATCCCATATGCACACCAGACAGTAAAGAAGATTCTACTGATTACGTACTGTTACCCCAGCACTGGGGTGGGTGCTTCTTGGGAAACAAGTGGATGGGGCTGATTGGTGGGGGTCAAGACAAGCCCTTCTTGGAGGAGAAAAGAACAAAGTGAGGTCCGCATTCTCGAGGACCAATTGCAGGAGGCAGACACCTTGGGCTCCTCCAGTCCCTCTCAGGCTGAGTGTGATTCCACATCCTGAAGCTGACCTTCTCCTTGGCTTTTGAACAGATAAGAACAGATAAGTCTCTGTGGCCCCCACAGGGTCCTTGAGAAAAGGAGCATTTCCTGACAAATGTTCATCTTATTGGTGTTCTGACACCTTTAGTGGCAGGAGTGAGAAGCTAATGGGAACAGGATGGGGTTAATGAGAACAGGATGGGATTAATCAAACTTCCCCTTTTTCTGTGAAAGCAGCAGAATAACTTGCCCACCACCTTCTGGTATGTTAGTTCCCTTGACCTGTGGCTGTGGGGAAGGTCTGGGTGCCTCTCCAGAGCCAGTGATGGGCCTGCCTAAGGGGCCTAGAGAGCTACCCTGCTGCTTGAAATGTGCAGATCAGAGCCCTAGGCAGTGTGGGAGGGGAGTACCAGGTGTCTACTTTTCCATGAGAAACAGAAATGGTTTTCTAGGACCCTGAGGCTGCTTAGAGGAATGTTGAGTTGAGTCTGCGCTATGCACTGAAGTGACCTTTTCTCCCAAATCATTTTTTTCCTTTCTGCTTTCCTCCAATCTGGAGATGGTGATGTTCACAAAGGGAATGAACAGTCACTGAGAAACATGGAAACACCCAGGGCCTCCCTGAAGGTTGGACCAGGGGAAACCTCTTCAGTAACAAAGACAGGGGCACAGACAGAGCTCAGGTGTTCCGTCCTGCTGCAATGCTGTCCTCAACCCCCAGGGTGGATGTTGAGGAACAGGTAGGGAGTAATAGTAGCCAGGACAATAACAGCCTCCCGCATTTGCATGGCACTTTCTCCTATGTTTGATAATGTGTGTTTGGCTACAGGATTTGTATATTCCCAGAGCCCCAGAGAGGACTCAAGGTCTTCAGTCTCTGTGGTCTTAACCTTAACTTCTTGAGCTTTTTGAGGCCATGAAAGAGCTATAGATACCCTTGCCAGACAAATACACCAACATATACACTCTGTTGTGTATTTCAGAGGGATAGCCCCAAGTTCAGAATATGCTTCAGACAGGTACCACGCCTCCCCCTGCTGTGTGACTTGCTCCAGACTTGGGATACAGAAATAGAGACGGAGGGACCATGTGTGGCAATTCATGGTGGCTGCTGGTGCTGCTTCTGAATGCCCCTTGTTCACATCTAAGATGGAGGTGCAGGGCCCTTGATTGGAGACTGTCCAGCCTCTCTGCTCTACAAGTGCTGGAGGGGAATCAGCAGGCCTTGCATAATGTTAATGATCCTGAGCTATGGTCAGGGTGCAGGCAGGGTGCCAGGAGCTGCCTTGAAGAAGCAGAATGTGATCCCCTTCCCTTTAGGAATAAGGTAATCATGAGAAGAGCCTGTGTCAAGGGTCAACTCAGAGGCTTGACTTCCAGTCCTCAGTCTGCTTTGACCTTGGACCCAGCAGATAACCTCTTTGAGTTTGTTTCCTCTTTTCTCAAAGGGTATCTGGAGTGCTGAGCAGAGCAAATGCTACAAAGTATATGAAATTGCATTGGCTCTGCAAATCAAGACATGTTCTCATGGTGACAATGATAAGAACAGGAGAATCTGCCTTTTTTGGGTCTGGACAGGCTACAGGCAAGATCTTGGTAGGCTTTCTCAGGCCAGGCCTAAGGTGTTTTTGGTTTCTGTCTACCCAGCCAGGGCCCATTCTGGATCAAAAGCTCACTACAAATTCAGAAGCTGTCTGGAGGGGGTGCTCGTAGGGACTAAAGAAGCCAGCTGTGGATAGAAGAGGCTACTCCTTTCCCCTTCCCCAGACTCAGTTCCTGCAGGCCTTACCATTCACCTAGATGTCCCTTTCTGAGTCTTGGGATCAGGCTCGTCATCTTTAAGGAGCCCTGGAAGAAAAGAAACCTTTAGTCATGGATAGAGGGTGAGTGCCAGACTATGTGGAAAGTGGGGAGTCATATCATCATCCCAACAGTTTCTTTGAGTCCCAAAATTTCCAGACTGGATGTCAGCAAGCTTCACGGAGCACTAGAATAAAGGGTCAGTTTCCTTGAGATACAACAAGGTAAAGTGGCCCATCTCCTCATGTTCACTAGCCTCCTTGCTTTCCTATAAAGAGGATCTGATTGCTTACAGCCACTCAGCATGGCATGGCCCTATTGGGCAGAGCTGTCCAGTGTTAGCCTGCCCACTCCATCCAATGGTATGGCTTGGGGATGGACTTCTGGTTGAGTCCATTGTGGCCAGGGTGGCAGGGCTGACTTCACTCTACACTGGGAGCATGAGTCACATCAACTAATGTAAAACAGGAACTCTCTGGGTCCTAGGGTGACTTGCTTCCCAAGGGGGGCTGGATAATGGACAAGCATTTGGAGGCTCCCTGGGGATCTGGAGACTGGGCAAGTCTTTCCTACCTGGAAACAGACAGAAAGATGAGGGGAATAGCCTTTGAAGGTCACCTTTACCCTCTGACACCCCACCTCTGAAAATCTCTTTAGGCAAATAGGTTGGAAGACCACTAGACACCAAGTAGGGAGGCCCCTGCCCTTGGCCTTGACATTAGTCTTCCTTCACCAGGAATTCATTTCCCTGTTTCCACTGAATGCTCCTCACCTTTCCAAAGCCACCTTCTTGGGCATGTCAGCTCATGGCTCTGAGACCCAATTGCCTTTCATGTCCCACCACACTGGATAGCATTTAATCATCCATACACAGTATTTTTCTAAAGTCCATTTTGTTTGTCAGACTAAGTCATATGCTTCCTGAGGGTGGAGGCCCCACAACCACAACTGTCCCTTTCATGGTATTGAACACCTGCAAACCTATGACGTTCTTTAGTAACACTGTGAGCTGTGAAGACATGTGTCTGCCATCACTGTCATGGTGAGTCCTCAGAAAGCATTTGGCTCCCAGCCACAGTTATGCCTCTGGTAGTCACCAGGTGTGTTAGTATGGTCGTGAGATCTGGTATATTTGCCTTCTGTGTGTGGTTGGATTCCTGGGAGCAAGGTTCTCGGGGTTTGGCTGTTCCTGGCAGGCTGCCAGACATGTTCTTGGAGAGAGGAGAGAGGGCACAGTGCCCAGCCTCTGTGGGCACCTCGGGGATGCCACCCAGTAGGTGTGGTCTAGGGCCTTTAGTGAGATGGTGAGAGGGGATCACAGCTTGCGGGAGAGCCTGACCTCCGCATTCCTGATCTACTACTTGTGCTGAATCATGTTCATTCCATCCACAAAGAGAAACCTTACTTTTTAAAATCCACTACTCTCTGACTGGGCTGCGCAGGCATTTCCAGTGATAAAGGTGCAGGGGGAATCCAGTGCCAGGACCTGCTTCACTGGTTTCCAGGGCCAGAGAGAGACGTGGCAGCACCTGTGTGGACAGGCATGACCACAGACCTGATTCTGGGCCAGTTCTCCGGACTTCAGATCTGGGGAATGGGGGCCTTCTTTCTGGAACAAATGCCCACCTCTTCATAGATGACCAGAATTTGCCTTGCTATCTCTCTCTCTCTCTCTTCAGAGCTCCTCAAGTGCCCTGGGGTCTGTCTATGGACACTCCAGCCCTGGGCACCCTCCTTCGTGTGCATTGGTGCACACCCCCTTTCCCTAATGTTATTTCATTCCCCTGCACACTTTTCTGGGGCATAGGCTGTCGATCCTATACTGGGCACAGCGGATTTTCAGAAAATTCTTATCAAATGGATGTTAAACAACTCCTCAGGAACTCCTGCCCCTGAGCTCCCAGGAGCGGTGGGGTCTGGCTCAGACTTCTCTAGTGTTCCACTCCCAGCACTAGGCCAGGTTATCCTGCCAGTAACTTACAGAGTGAGTACAGCCACTCCTCTCCATTCTCAGGGTTCTGGCCACTCTGCTCTGCACCCCACACACCTCCTGCACACAGAGCCACCTTGCAGAAGGGTTACCCAGGTAATTAGGGTCTTTCTCTGGTTTCCCCTTCAGAATGCCCAAGGAGTGGGGTCAACATCTGAGATCTCCCCCTACCTTCAAAGTGAGGATCTGGGCCAGCCATCAGCCTGCGACCCCTTCCCTCCAAAAGCAGCACTGTGGGTGACCTATGAGAAAAATTACATGCACATGCTCTCTATGCTCCATCCTCTGGTCCATGTTTGCTGTATCATATCCTCTAAGTAGGAGAAACTGGAGGGGTAGGAGAGGGGCCCAGTTGTCTAAAACAGCAGACCGAATTGCTATATCTTGGGCTCACTGTCACTAAAGAGTTGGCTGTTCTAATGAGAAAAGTGACCTTGTCACTCTGAGCAGGGACAGCCCCCACCCCCACCCTTATTACAGTGCCTGCTGTCCTCCCCACCCATTCTACCCACGGACCCAGAGCAGTGCCACGTGGCTCTCTGGGAGCACTTCCCAGCTTTTTTTTTTTTTTTTTAACTTTTATTAGCTGAAACTCCTGGTTGCTGCAGCCATATGGAGTTCTGCCAATGGCTGCTGCTCAAAGGGATGTGGCATTTTGATGTTTCTAACTTTATCTTAACCAGGATAGATGCAGGAGTCCTGCTGAGAGAGTGTTTGCCTGCAGAGGTGGCCTTGCTTTGTGCCCCTCCCCCCACCTCCAGAGCCGCCCCTCCCCCACCTCTTTTTGTCCTCCAAGTCCATGCCTATCTTCCTGGCTCTCTCCCTCCTGCTTCCTGCAGCTTCTCTTTGTGTCTGCATGTTTCTCTGTTTCTCTCCCTTCCCCTAGATGAGAAGCGACTTTTCATCTCCTGTTGGCTTGCCTGATCTTGGTTAGCTTCCCCATGCACCAATCCCCTGCCGCCCGAGCAGCCAAGGCAAGAAGACAGGGCAGTGGGCCCATGAGAACTGGTAGGAGTAGGTGGTGATAGAGAAAGGGGCCCCCGCTCATCTTGGTTATTTGTTTGTTGGCTCAGTGCCTCGGGTGGGAAACTCTTAACCGTCAGCATACTGCTTTCTAGTCCATAAAACATTTTCTTGTATTTATTTTGTTCCTTAGGCTTGTGAGGTTGGCAGATATTGCTTAAAATGTCAGGTTTTGAAAATACAAAAGTGGTGTATGTACAATTATAAGAAAATGAGAAAATACAAATGAGCAAAAATAAGACTATAGGAATTTAATTAATATATTCACATCAAGTGCCCATTCTTCTAGGAACTGTTCTAGGAACTGGGGAGGCAGCAGGCAACCAAATAGGAAAAACAGTAGTCATAATCATCCTTGCCACATGGAGGGACTGCGAGGATCCAGGAGGCCAGTGTTAGTGGCTGTGCTTAGTGTGGCCCAGAGTAAGGGTTCTTTGGCCACAGTTGACTTCCCTGAGAACTGGGAGTTCTGGTCCCATCTCAGACCCACACTTGCTTAGCCCCTTCCCTTCTCTGGCCTCAGTTTCCTCATCTGCAAAATGAGGAGGTAGGTTGTTGAGATGATCACTGAGCTCCTGACCACGGTTCAGTTTCTGCTAGCCTCCTCAGGTTTCAGAAAGACACATTCACATGTGGTTGGTTATTTCTTCCAGGCCCTGAGCTGGATTCACAATTCATGCCATGAGGTCACTTCCTTGTCCTCAGCCGGTGTAAGAGCCAGGACACGTCGGGAGGGGTTTCTAAAGGAAAGCAGACCTCAGAGGCCCTGTGGCTGACCCACACACACTCCACACACTAGCCCTTGCAGAGGCCAGCTTGTCCTGCCGACAGCAGTTCTAGCAACTTGGCCCTCATCTGACAGAGGAGGGTAGTCACGCACCTTGGGGTGCACAGGCCAGAGCTGGGAACTTTGTAGGCTTTCATGGCGTTCCAAGCTGCAGCATGAGAGCAAAGGCCAGTGTTGACAGAGGCCTTCATTGTCCTGTGAGCTGTGGGCCCTTCACCTAGAGTATCAGAGAGAACAGACTTGTCTCCAGCGTTGAGCAGGCCTGCTGGGACCTGCTGCCTGACTCATTTCCCCCCACTTCCTCCTGTGGGGGCTGCCTAGGCCCCTCTCAGATATGCCTCTCTCTCCTCTCTCCCCCAGGTTCCCTTCTCTAAGGGGTCACTCAGTGTTCATCTCACCCTAGCTTTGTACCTCTCCTGCCCTCAGAGACTTGGGGGTACCCGGCTACATATGTACTTGGTTCTTTCACTTGGCAGACACTCCTGGGTGCCTGTGGGATGGATGGTACCAGAAAGAAGTAGGGAAAGTAGGGCCTTCCATGGCTCTCGTAGAATGGATCAGAGGGGCAGCTGGTCCTATATATGGGTGATGAGTGAGAGTTGAGCTGGCCATGGCCAGTCAGATTTTGGCTCTGCCATTGACTCTGGCCATGGCCAGACGGCACATACTGGCTGCTATACAAACCCCTCCTCTTCCGCAGGGCTCCTAAATAGATACAGGTCTGGGGCTGGGAACTGCAGAGAATCACCCCCACCCCACCCCTATTTGGGGCTTTGCCTCACCTGCCCTGCACAGTTCCTCTCAGCAGCCCCAATGCTCAGGCTTGTCCTTCTCCTTCCTGTGCCCTCAGCCCAGGGTTCCCCCAGAGCACACCAGTGCCTTTGCAGGAAGCCTTGGCTCCCTCTGTGCCCCCAGCAGGCACCCTGCCCCCACCACACAGCTGCCTTCCCCATTGGAGCCACCGCCCATAGCTACAGCCTGCCCAAGCAGACTTGCAGGACACCCCTCTCCCTCTGAGGGCCACCAGGCAAGGGTAGAACTCCAAGAGGAGACCAGGAGCCACTCAAACATACCATCTACCTACAGGGAGACAGGACTGGTGATGTGGGAAGGTGGCAGCCTGGGACCTGCCAGCCCCTGCCACTCTCAGTTCTGTAAATACTGTCACTGCTTTGTGGGCTCAGGCCCCACAAAGAGCAGCAGGAGTAGGGTGGGGTTCCCTCCTGTGGTGCCGACAGGGGTCAGGAAAGCAAAGGCTTAACCCCAGGTCCCAACACACCTGGCAGCCACACCTCCACCTCATCCTCCTCTCCCATGGCCTGGCCCCTCAGCACCCACCTCTCCCTCATCTGAGACTCAGCCCAGGGAACCATGGGTGCAGACTGTGGAAAGGGCTATATTGTTGGCATGCTGGGGGTTGAGACAGGAGCTGCAGGTGGGCTTTGTGGCATGCTGGGGAGGGAGGGCTTTGTGGTCAGGCTCCTATGGTCCCAGAGGAATCCCAACTGGAAACAAAACCCGTCTTTCTGATTTTCAGGCCTGTTCCCAAAGCTCAGATGCAGGACAGGGATAAGAATTCGTCCCTACTTCTGCCAAATGCCAGGCTTCCCAGCCCAGCCTGTCCTGACAGCTGCAACACCCACTAACAGTGCCTGACTCTGGCCCCACCCACCCTCACACACCTGCTAGGGCAGCCATTTCTGGGGGTGTACTCCTTAGTTGTTCCTGCCAGGACCCAGGTGTTGAAGGTTCAAACTCTGTTCTAGAGCATTGGTCCCCAACCTTTTTAGCACCAGGGACCAGTGCTTCTATGAGAACCTAATGCCTGATGATCTGAGGTGGAGCTGACACTAGCGCTGGAGAGCGGCTGCAAATACAGATGAAACTTTGCTCACTCGCCTACCCACCATTCACCTCCTGCTGTGCAGCCAGTTCAGCAGTGGGTTGGGGACCCCTGTTCTGGAGAAAAGGCCTACAGTAAACTCAGTGTGACTGTGAGTTGTTGGTTGAAACTGACTTATAACTCTTAAGGCTTCTTATGGACTTCCTGTGGGGTGTCACTTCCTAACCAGGTACATGAGCTAGCAGGGGAGAGCAAGGGCTGCAGAGGAGGAAGCATGGGAGAGGCTCTAGGCCCATCTGTACCAGATGCTAGTCCAGCCATATGGCCCTTTAATGGACTACCTGACCATCTTGCAAACTGTAGTCTCACTGGCTTACTCCTGACAGTGGTCCTAGGTCCCAACTACCAGAGGACCAGCAGGGCTAATATTCTTAGGGATTCAAGAGGCCTGGATCTGCCCCTTCTTCCTCCCTGATAGAATTGGCATGAAAGGGGCTCCTCTGGTTGCTTTTGGTGAAAAGACCTGCATTCAGAGCTGAGATGTTTTACAGAGGTGCGTGCACAGGGCCTGTACAGGGTTGCACAGGACTGACACCAGGGCCTTGCCTCCGAAGTCCCCATCTCACCCAATAATCCCTAGAGAAACACTAGAAGTGTGTCTCAGTGAATAACTCATTGTTCCATTGTTTCTGAGCTTCCTTGGGTTGGTGCAGGTAGCTCAGTCCCATTCTTAGGGGCAGCATGAAGGACAGGCACTGGGACTTCGCACTGGCAGGGAACCTTGGATGCCTCTGCACTATTGCATGAAGCGCGTGAACAGGAGGTAGGTGGGGTGGACCTTGGGAGAAGAGGGCAGCGGACAACATCATTCCCCTGAGCATGTTCTCTAAACGGCGCTTTTTCATCAGTATTTTAAAAACAAGATGTTGAGGCAGTGATGGCTCAGACTATGATGAACTAATATTGGAGGAAGCAGAAAGTAGGACCAAGATCTGAAGAGAAGGTGGTCCCAGAAATGGGCATGCTTCATGAGTTCACTGCCCCCACATTAGTGCTTGGCCACACCTCTGCTCTTGACAGCCTAGGAAAACCAGGGACTTCAGAGATGTGGAGGCCGTTCAGTGAGTCTGGGTGACCCAAGGATGCCCCATCACCTCAGTGAGATGTTGGGCAGCTCCTAGCCCATACAGTCAGTGCCTTTGTGAGCAATAGAAGATGCCTCTCTGGTTGACAGAGCCAAAGTCAAGGCTTGATGCGTTCAGCCCTAACCAGATGACTTTGTTTAGTGCACACCTTGCACAGCTGTACTTGGCAGCCTTGGTGAAAGTGCACAGTTCAGAGTCTTTAAAAGCTGAGGCCAGTCAGGAGGCTCACTCCTTCTCCCACTTAGCTCCTTAGGCATAGCCTTCCCAGATCACTTAAGGCAGGGAACAGTGAAATAGCCACAATAAGACTTCTGCCTCTGAGTCAGATGCTTGCCCTCTTCCTCCCAAATCGAGAAGCCAAAACAATTGGGCGACTTCTTCTAGAAGGCTCTGGCTCAACACTCCTGCCTCTCAGAGGGTGTCAGACAGAATTGAGTATGTCCTGTGTGGGTCTGGAGTCTGGCCCAGTTGGGAGCACCAGGGAATAAGCTGGGCATCATGGTGTCTTTCCTTTCCGGGCTCCCACAGGCTCTGGTCCACAGTGTCCCAGGGATCCTGGAATTCCCCTTCAGCTTCCCATTTCCATTCTAGCTTCTACTAGTTCTGGAGGAAATAGGGCTGGATGCTTCCCACCCACTATACTAGCTTCCACATCTCCAGACTAGATTCATTCAAGCTAGCTTTTCCCAGGATATACTAGTCTTCTGAACTTTCTGTGATTCTCAACTACAGACCTATGTTTTCCACTCCCTTCTAGAGTTGTGGAGTTTTGGGGTAAAAACACTTATATGTGAGATCCTTGACAATGGTATAGCCAGACAGCTGCTGGCCCAGAGACCATCAAAAGTGTGGAGGGGGACAGTTCTTGATACGGAAACTCAGACACTTTGGACATAGAAATTCAAACACGAAAGGTGCCAAGTTAACTTGTTCCAAGAATTGCCATCTCTCCAGAAATTGCCTGCTGGTTGAAAATCGGTCCAGTCAAGCAGGATGAGAATAACAAATGTTTTTAGTGTGATACATCTCGAAGGGAGGCTGGTCTTTGAGTGAGGACCCAGAAGAGGATACTCTGAGGGGAATGGGGAACATGGGGGAGGTAGGGGAGGCAGATTTGTAAAGGAGAGGAAATATTGGGATAAAATTATGGAAACTGTTTTAGAGAACTGGCAAGAGGCTGGAAGCCCAAAGGAATAAGGACACATGAGAGCAGATGTAGAGCAAAGTGCTCCTGGTGGGGTCCACCTAGGCATGCTCTTGAGGGAACAGGTGCACCGAGGGAGACCCTAAGGGCAGAATCTAGGAATACTGGGATGGAAAGAGAGGCCTGGGACCCAGGCGGAAAGCTCTGGCCTTCACCAAGCCTATGGCTTTGCTTGGTTCATCTCACATACCTCTACCTTCACCCCCTTCCCTCCCAGGATCCCTGAAATCTGTGGACAAACTCAGCAACCTCCCAGGAAACAAATAAAGGTCCCTCCATTCCCCAAGAACACAGCTTTCACCCCCTCCTTTGCTGCCTTTAGTGTCACTGGTTACTTCTTGCTGCTGTTGCTAGTTGTGGCCCCTGTTCTTCCCTCTACAGGAGAATGAGGCCCTAAAATACAAGGCCTTAAGATGGGAAAGATGCCACCTGGCTAGGGTGTCCCACTGTGACTCTTTTCCTGGGCCAGCTCCTGCCCTTCCCACTGCCCAGAGAATGACACACAACTCAGAATGACAGGCCATCATACTGGAAAGGTCTTGGGGAAATCTAAGTGTGGAGGCTCAGGCAGGGCCTCACCCACAGCCAGGGATCCTGGGGGATCTCTTCCTCCCTCTGCACCACTTCCTGCCTGGAGTTGGGAGTGAGCTAGATTCCTTCTCCAGTGTGACTCATCTCTGCTCACTGGGATTCTTGGAGGTTTTGCCTGGGCCTTGCCTCCGACATAAAGATTTAAAGTGGTAAAGACCCTTCATTTGTTGTGATGATTAATTTTATATCAGCTTAGTTAGACCATGGTACCCAGTTTTTGTTCAAACACAAGTCTAGATGTCATTGCAAAGGTATGTTTTAGATCAGATTAACGTAATGTGGGTGGGCCTCATCCTATCAGTTGAAGCCCTTGGAAAAAAAAGACTAGGAGTTCTGCCTCCAGATCCAAGACTACAACATGAGCCCTTCCCTGGGCCTCTACCCTGCCAGTCTGCCAGACAGGCTTCAGACTTGCCAAATCCCACAATCACAAGCCAATTTCTTAATCAATCTCAATCTCTCTCTCTCTGTCTCTCTCTGTCTCTCTCTGTCTCTCTCTGACTCTCTGTCTCTGTCTCTGTCTCTGTCTCTGTCTCTCTCTCTCTCTCTCTCTCTCTCTGTCTCTGTCTCAATCAATCAATCGATCTCTCTCTCTCTCCCCCTTCCTCCTCCCCCTTTCTGCTCCCCTCCCCCTCCCCTTCTCTCCCTCCTCCTCTCCCTCTCTCTCTGCCACACACCCTATTAGTTCTGTTTCTCTGGAGAACCCTAACTAATATACTGGTCCCCAAGGCCTTGGAGCTGAGAGAGTTAGAAACTCCTGGAGGCTCTGGGGCCCTCTTGTCCGTGCTCACTGTTTAAGACTGCGTTCAAGTCCTCAGCTTCTCACTTCAAGAAATGGGCTGTTCCTGCAAAGTTTGTCCTACTTGCAAACCAGGTTATTAGGGAGCTGGAGGAGCCTCTAAGTCATTCCTCTGCCTTGTTGTCATTACATACAGTTCTTTTGACAATGAAATAAATCTTGCATCTAAAAATGAACAAAATTTACCACAGAGAGGGACAAATGGGCTTAAGTGCATTCACTGGAAGATGTAAACAAGCAGAGAGATCAGAGTGACACTGGGTGGGTCATAAGTGCTGAGAATAAGTGGAATATAGGAGCCATTGGACTTTAGGGACTTTCTTCAGAATCCCAGTCCCACAAGATGCTCTGGCAAGGGGAAGGGCTCGGAAAATAAGTTGGAGAAATACTGCAAATGCCACCTCCCTTTCAGAGTCATAAAGTACAGTACCTAGAAGACGTCTGAGAGGAGAAAGAAAATGGGTATTTGTTGAATTTCTTGTGTTCCAGACCTCTGTGGTCCAAGGCACTCTTCTGCTATCCAGCTTCTGCTCAGTCTTCAGGAAGAATGAGCTGGTATAATTCTCATTTGTAGAGGGGGTTGCCACAGGGTGCAGGGGCAACTTCCTGAAGACCACGCAGTGACCTAGAGTCTAAACCCAGACTGGGCCCTGGGTCGGTCTTCTCCCCACCCCTCTAAGTAGAGTGTGGGTGGAGCTGTGATCACTGGAGAGCAGGCCAAACCCTCCTCAGGCTTCTGTGCCTCCCAGAAGACTGTATTTTTTTTTTTAAAGAGAAAACAGCCTTTTGGTATTTATTTGTTGCTACTGCTGTTTTTGGAGTTTTAATTAAATTACACTTGGTAACAACTAGGCATCTGTTTCCAGAGGGTGCCATTTTTAAAGACTTCAAAGTTAAAACACAAACACACAGCTCTGAAGTCCCTTGCCTAGCAAAGCTGCCATATCCTGTGGGGTGGGTAGACCTGCAAAGGTCACATTTGAGAAGAGCCAGGCTGCTAGGACGCCTGGCTTCAAAACCCTGCAGGGGCCAGGTGACCTTGAAGGAACAGGAGAGTCACAAGCCATCCCTGGGGTGGACAACAGATGGGACCAGAGAACCCCATTCCTTGCCCCTTACCCTTCAGCCAGGTGGACAAGTCAGGCAGGGGTAATGGCTGGCCAGTGACCTCCATCAGTTGTTTCATAGCTCTAACTTCCTCAGAGTGATACCTCTGGTGTTAGCCACGTGCAGTGGGCGTCCACTTGGGTGCCACCAGCACCATGGGCCTGTGGGAGTGGTGGGTGCTGAACCAGTCTGCCCTTAAAAGGGAAGATCCCAGTCTGCGACCAGCCTGGACACCAGCAGGAGCATGAGGAGGCCTCATCGTCAAGCAGGGCTCTGATACTGTCAGGTGTTTCAGGGCAGTGTTGTGGTTGCTTTTATGACTTCTGTGAGTTTGCTGTCTGGTGTTTTCCGGAGCAGTGGCCTCTGGCTCTTAATGTCAGTGGCCCTTCCACTTCCACAGCCTGCATCCCCACCTAGGAAATAAGGGCTGTCCCTCCTGGATCTCATCTACATAAGTGTGTCCCTGGGAGGCTTTTAATGTTCTTGGGAGGCGTGTTTGTATGCACACACATGCACCACACATATGCACAGACTACTTATGGCTGCTTTCTCAATTATTGTTCGATATATTGAAGTGGAATTTTTTTTTTAACTTAAGTGTAGTTGGTATGAAGTGGAATTTTGAACACTAGTGTTGCCCTAAGATTTTAAGTTTAATAACAAATGTCATTCTGTTTATAAAGCCAGTAGATTTAAATGATCACGTAAGGATGGAGGAGGGCTTATAACTTCTTTAACTAAATTTCTTTAAATATCTTAGTGATTTTTACAAATGTAATGGATCCTGTTCTCTGAAGTTTATAAATAACCATTCTAAAATTCCAAGTTCCTAAACAGTTCTTAAAATGTAACAAATGAAACATATAAATAGGGTGAATATTAAGTTCTCTTAAACATTTCCAGTCACAAACTCTGCCACATCCTCTTTCAACATTCTACTTAAAAGCATACGCCTAAAGTCAATTACTCAATTACTCGTTTTAAATTGGAATTGCAAGGCTAATCCTCTAATATACCTAATTCTCTTAAGTGTTACAAATGTGTGAAATACCAGATTTATACATTTCTAAATTTGTCTGAGCTTGATTTACTTTAGTATCTCTCTTTACTTTAGTATCTTTCTGGGTTAAGGACGCTTTGTCACCAAGGAAGCAGTTTTATCCTTCAGAGCCAATGTGCCCAGCGATATGAGCGCTTGGGCCTTCTTCACACTCCAAGTGCCACCTCCAGTAGGCGATGTCAGCCCACATCCTCTGGTACAAGTTACTTGTTTTCTCTAGTCCTTATTTCCCCTCGACCCCCAAACTCCCTCCCAACCTCCATTCAGGCAGCTTCATCAATGGATTAGAGTCTGTTTATTGCTTGATTCTTTCAGAGTTCTTCCTCTATTTTTCCCATCTCCAGGGTCCCACCTCTTGTAGATGTTTAGCGGCATCCCCTTGGATGGTGCGTGCTCTTACACCCTTGGCTCTGGGTTCTTGCATCCAAGGCTATGCTAGTGACGAATCCCAGGGAGCCAGAGGAAGATTCCTTAGTGGTTACCTTCCTTTTTCATACAGAAATCCTCTGCAACAGCAGTACTGAGTATCTCTCCACTGCTAACATATTTCCAGTGACTGTGAGCTCACCACTTGTTTTTTTAAATTGTGGTAAGGTGTATATATAACGTAAAATTTGGCATTTTGACCACTTTTAGGTGTGCAGTTCAGTGGCATTAAATGCATTCACATTATTGTGCAACCATCACCACCGTCCATCTCCAGGACTCTTCATTTTCCCACTGAAACTCTGTACCCATTTAACACTAACTGCCCATTCCCCTCCCTGCACCCTTGGCAACCACCATACTTTCTGTCTATAAATTTGGGGAGTCTAGTACCTCAAAGAAGTGGAATCATACGGTCTTAGTTCTTTCGTGTCTGGTTTATTGCCTTTAATATAATATCCACAGGGTTTATCCTGGTTGTTGCATGTGTCAGAATTCCCTTCACCACTTGTTTTAAATGGTCTTTCTCATATTAAGCTGGGAACCATCTTAGGACAGGTGGTCCTACAGGAAGTATTTCTGACCAGCCCAGTCCCACCTCTCGGAGCAGAGAGCCAAGGAGACAATATGAGGGATACATGCACCCAGAGAACTAGGGCTGACTAAACAGCAAGTAGATTTCTGACAGTAATGGTCCTTGGTGGTGCACAGCGTGCTCGGGACTGAGGTCAGCACCGCTGGAATGGAGGAGGGGTCCCAGCCCACTTGCCATGACCTTTTCTCCCTAGTGCATCCCCTGGAGAAAATGCCACTTCTATTTCGATCTAGTGTATTAGTTTCCAAGGGCTGCCATAACAAATGACCACCTACCTGGTGGTCTAGAGCAACAGAAATTTAATGTCTCACAGTTCTGGAAGCCAGAAGCCTGAAATCAGGTGCCAGCAGGGCCCACTCCCTCCAGAGACTGGCGAGATTGTGTTCTTTGCCGCTACAGCTCCTGGTGGTTATGGCTGCTGTATCTCTCCAATCTCTGGCTCCGTCTCTCCATTGCCTCCTTCTCTGTGTCTGTCTTCTCTGTGTGTCTCTTATAAGGACAACTATTATTGGATTTAGGGCCTACCTGGAAAATCCAGGATGACCTCACCTTGAGATCTTTAACTTGAACACATCTGCAAAGACCTTTTTTTCAAATGAGATAACATTCACGAATTCTGAGGACTACCATGTGGACATGTCTTTTTGGGAGCCACCATTCAGCCCACTGCATCCCACCTCTGCATCTGGCATTCAGTTTGTACATCTACCCTATGCGTCCCCTCTGTTCCCATGGCACTTTTAAGACTCTGCCAGCCTTCCTAAGAGGCCATTGCCTTAATGCAGCAAGCTGCTGCCTAAAGTCTGCACCAGGCCCTTCCACTCTGAGATGTCTGGCTTCTCTCCCTGGTGGCTTCCTGGGGCTGCATATTCCTAACAGCACCTGGTAGTTTCCTTCCCTCCGCTGGAAATCTCCCCTACCCCAGGCAAGCCTGAATGTTATGGGGGAGAGGACATGGAGTTGAATCATCCAGCTGAGGCCAGTATTCCGCATTGTCCCTCCCTCAGGAGGATGTGCCTAGATGTTCTAGAGCCATGAAGAGAAAAAGAAACCTTTTCCACTTCCTGCTTGCCCTCTGGACTAATTAATTTCCTTCTGGTTGACTGTGTTTGATTACAATGTAATAAGCAACTTTGTACATTTGGTTTCAATATTGAAGCTGTTCCCCTTTCCCAGTTAATATTCAGAGCTTTCTGCCTCCCTCCTTTCCTTGCTGTGTTGCAGAAACTGTGGAGTCATGCCTGGAGAGAGACAGATACAAGCTAATTTCCCTTGGGGCATTCCTTCTGGGAATGGGTTTAAAACCTTGAGTTTAAAAGGGAAGGGGGTGGTTGTGGTTTAAAATAGCATTTGCCTGGCAGTCTCCTGTGTGGCTTCCCCCAGTTTTCCCTGAAAGTACCTTAGAAGACACACCAAAAAAGATGAAAAATGCTGAAAACGAAGACAGGTAGACAGTCTGGAAGGAACCTTCTCTCACTCTAAGACAGACTGGTCCCAGCTTCCCCTCAGGAATTTGAGACCTTTTGAAGGTCAGAAGGAAGCCCTTTCTCCCTTGGTCTGAGGACTTCACCAATTGGGGAGTCAGGCAACTGCCTCTCTTCCATGTTAGTGATGATTCGCGGGTCGAAAGAATGCTGCTTCCATCCTCTCGTCACTGCACCTCTCCCCCTTGCTTCTTTCTGCTCTCAGAGAAAGCAACTCTCACAAGCAGCCACCATGAGGCAGATGGAAGAGGGTTATCTGAGAAGTGTGGCTACCAGAGATCAGCATGGCTGATGGATTTGGTTGGGGACAAGGGGAAAGTCCTGGGATACAGACACTATAGTGGATTTCCTGGACTCCCATCACGTGATTGGTTCCCTTGGCAACCAGCTCCTGTCTTTAGGTGACTGGCTTTCCAAAAGTCACCTTCTTCATTCTCATCACACAGGAAATTCCAGGAGGTTTAGGACCTCTATGCCACAAACAGGGAAAAGACCAAAAATATATTCATTATAAATCACATCATCACACTAGACAGATGACAGATGTGGGTCTCACTAGACTGCATCTCCTTCAAGGGCAAGTGGGGAAAAATCCCTGGGTGTAGGATAAATAATACGGAAGCTGAACCCTGACCCCTGAAAATGATCTATACAGGATCCAAAAGAAATGAACTTTGTGGGAAAGAACAGAATGTCACAAAAAGAGGCCAAGCTGAGATGGGAAAAAAACAGTGTGTAATACAAAGGGAGATTTCATGAGCAAAATAAGAATTGCAAAGATATGAAATGGTAGTCTACTTGCAGTCCTTACTGAAGCCAGTGAAAGTAGAGCTGATGTTGCAGAACGTGACATCAGTGACAGTGAGGGAAAGGCAGACCTGATACCCTCTACAAGAGTGTGTTATGGAAAGAACATGAAAAAAAGATCAGAAGATATTAAGAGCCAACACTGGTTTTCCTAATGAAGAGACAGGACATAAAAAGGTCCAGGATTGTAGAAGGAAAGACCCCAACACTAAACATAAATTCAGAGAAGGCATCCCCAGCTGGACACACATGGCAAACGTTTTTAATAACCAGGTGTGACAGGCAGATAAAAAGAAATGGCCAGATGCGCATGTCCCCTTCTTCTGCTCCCTTCTTTCTCAGAAACGGGTCTGGTATTTGCCTGGACCTTGGGACTTTGTTGTTTTTAATTGTTGCATAATACACATAAAATTTACCATCTTAAGAAGCATTTTTATAGTTCAGTATTGTTAAGTACATTCACATTGTTCTACAGCCAATCTCCAGAACTCTTTTTATCTTGCAAAACTGAAATTCTGTACTCATTAAACAACAGTTCCCCAGCCTCTCTTCCTACGAGCCCCTGGCAACTAACATTCTACTTTCTGTCTCTATGAATTTGTTGAGTCTCGATACCTCATATAATTGGAATCATCCTTTTATGAACAACTTATTTCACTAATCATAATGTCCTCTGTATTCTACATGGTATAGCATATGTCAGACTTCATTCCTTTTTATGACTGAATAATACTCCATTGTATGTATATAGTACCACATTTTGTTTATTCATACATCCATAGAAGTCAGTGGATAACAACTTGGCTTGCTCTCACCTTTTGGCCATTGCGAGTAATGCTTCTATGAACAAGGGTGTAGAAATAGCTCTTCAAGTCCCTGCTTTCAATTCTTTGGGATATATGCCCAGAAGTGCAAGTACTGGATCATATTGCTTAATTTCCTGAGGAATCACCATACTGTTTTCCACAGTGACTGCATCATTTTACATTTCCACCAGCAATGCACAAGTGCTCCAATTGCTCCATTTTCTAGTGGGGATGGGGGTTGATCTACAAACTGGACCAGCCAAAGAATATACGTTGATTTGTATTAGGAAGGGAAGGGCTGGGTGCTGATAGGGTTTGCAGGGTGGAGATGAGAAACTGATGGACAGATGATACACAGGAGGGATTTTAGGAGTTAGGGGGGTGTCATGAAGGGATGCTTCTTTGCTGACATTGAGATATTATAAAGATATCAACCACTTTTCAGGCTACCTTGTGTATTTTAAATAAATGAACTAATGCTCCTGGGAAGGGGACAGTATGCTGGAACTGTCCAGGAGAGACAAATAGAGGTTAGTGGCAAAAATAATTCTATAGACATATGGGCAGAAAAAGCAGCTAAAGACACAAAGCCTCACTGCTCAATACCCAGGATAGCCAAGAAATAAAGGACTATGGCATTTTGAAAATGGTTTCTTTCTAGCCAGGTTGTCTTCAGGAGCAACTCAACAGAAAGGATTTTTCAGGTAGACTAGAGCCAAGAAAAGAAAGCACCCATGGATTTGTTCCAAGGGGAGAACTTGTTCTGGATAATGTTCTCTGGCCATGCAAGAACACAAAGTACAGGTATGTGACCTGTCACGGGGAAGGACTGGGGCGTGGCAGCTGGTGTGCCTGCTCAGTCCCAACAGCTTGCAAATCTGTGTCCAAACTCAAATGCAAAGTGCCAAATTGTATTATTGTTAGAGTCGTTTTACATTAAAAAAAAAAAAAAAAGAAAACCAAACAGCAATAAGAGTAGTAACCTGGACCTAAAATCTCCAGTTATACCAACAAAGGGAAAGAAGGGAGGAGCAGGAAGGCAGGCAAATGTCAAAATAAACTGGTGACCCTCCACCCCAGCTGTTGTCTAGATGCTGGGCTGTCCACACAGGCGTTGCCCTGGGTCCTGGGTCCCTATGGTGCCGGCTCACTAGTCCAGAGCAGGCCCTTGGATTGAATGTCACTCCTCCTCGCAGGCACTGGCTGTGGGCATGGGCTGAGCTTCTCCCTCCCATACCTCTCAGCACCAGCCCCGGGTTGCCCCTGCATAGATAAGGAGCTTCACTGAGGGGTCAGGGTGATGGTAGAGAGGAAAAAGCTACCTATGTATTGATTAGGAATTCTCCTACCCTCAGATTAGCCCCTTTCTCCTAGAGTACCCTAGTCTTCTAACCCTGCAGTTTTCAAACTTGTTTTGGTATCAGGATACCTGTTTATAGTCTTTTTTAATCCTTTTTTTTTATTTTAAATATAATTAGTTATCTCTCTTAGCATAATGTCTTCTAGGTCCATCCACGTTATGGTGAATGGCAGGATATCCTTTCTCATGGCTGAATAGTGTTTTATTGTCTATATATACACCACATCTTTTTCCATTCATCCATTGATAGACACTTAGGTTGGTTCCATATCTTGGCTATTATGAATAATGTTGCAGTGAACATGGGAGCACAGATATCTCTTCAGTAGCTTGTTGTTATTTCCTTTGGACATGTACTCAGAAGTAGAATGGCCGGATTGTATGGTAGTTCTATTTTTAATTTTTTGAGGAAACTTTATGCTCTAAAATTATTGAGGACTTGAAAGAGGTTTTCTGTATGTGGGTTTCATCTAAAGAATGCTATTTACTGTATTAGAAATCAAAACAAAATATTTTAAAAATTTATTCATTCATTTAAAATTAATAATTAGCTCATGTCTGAAAGAAATTTTTATAAAAATAACTATATTTTCCAAAAGAAAAAAAATGTAGTGAAAGGAGTGGCATTGCTTTATGGTTTTGTGAATCTCTTTAACTGAAGAGATTCTGTTAAACAGAATGTCTTAACAGAAAACAGCTGGGTTCTCATACCTGTTGCTTCTGCTGTCGGTCTCTTGGACTATGTTGTTTTGATTGAAGTCTACAAAGAAGATGTAGCATCGTGTTGATACGTCATTGGAAATAGGACTTTGCAGAGCCTCTGAAAGGGTCTCAAAGGCCCCCTTCACACTTTGAGAAATGCTGTTCTAACCTTCCTATGTAATCTCTACTTACTTTTTGAAATGCCATATCCCTCACCCCAGCATTTCTCTTTTCCTTGGAACAAGTCCCCGAATCTGGTTCTTCAAGCTCAAGTCACATGGGGGCCCCATTTCTGTGAAATGACATGTGCTGGTCATTGGCCTGCTTGGTCCCAGGCCAGTGACACTCTCCAAGTCAAGCAGTGACTCAGGCACACTTGCTGATGTTCCCAGGTTTTCTGTGCGGAACCATCCACATGCACACTTTTTAGAGATGGTACCATTTAGACCCATAATGAGGAAACTAGGATTTTACTTGCTGCCTGGTATTTGCAAGGCAGACCAGCCCCTCCAATACTAAGGCTGTGTGCAAGGCAGTGTGGGGAAGCCACCTGTGGATTTGATTCTTCTCCTGCCCACCTCCATGCATGGCACCATTCGGGCAGAGTAGAGTGGAGCACTGGAGACTCCTGTTGGGTAGTGTCCCTGGGATTGTCCATGCAAAGTCGTGACACAGTCATCTCCAAGTAAATTGGCTTGGCAGGGTGTGGTGGAGGGGTGCGTGGAGAGGACGACAGTGAGGCCAGAAGTGACCCGAGGTCCTTGGGACACATGAGGTGTCCTAAAGCAGCACAAGCATTTTGTGAGCTTAGGTGGGGTCAAAGTAAAGAAATAAAACAATAAAATGCGCAGTAACCTTTGTCAGGTCCCATCTCATTTTCCCTGTTGCAGCTTCTTGTAACCCGGAGCCCTAGGACCTTTGGGAGCCTCGCCCCAGCTGAACTTCACAGGGAGAGTGGTGGCCATGACTCAGAGTTAGTTATCCAGAGCACAGCAAGCAGGGCCACGTCTGCCTTCCTGGGGACACCCTCTTCCCTACCACCTTCCTGCCTTCCCACCCCCTGCCCCCACCAGAGCAATGACTAAATGAATCCAGACAACAGCAGCCTGAAGAGAGAGAGCCACTATCAGCATGCTGGCTGCCCCTAGTGATGCGAGAACATGAAGGATGGGGGCTCTGGCATAGGACATTTCGCATCTTCCAGAACTGCCCCAGCTTCCTGGGTTAACAGCTAGGGTTTTCTTGATCCAGGATGGGATGGCTTCTACTGGCCTGGAAAGGAGAGGCAAATGGAAAGATGGGTCAGGGCGGGTAGGAACACAATAAACCCAAGCAGTAATTTAACTGAGGGTTTTCAAACTTTTGTTTGGCTACAGAATTACATTTTTTTTCTTTTTTCTTTTTTTTAACTGAGGGGCAGCCAGGAAAGCCACTTTGCTGAGAGCTGGGCCCACCTGCAGCCTTGCTGAATCTTCTGGCCTCCCTCTTGTTACCATCAGCCCCAAAATGTTGGCACACAATTTGGTAACTACTTGTGTGGTTCATCTGCCCACTTCGCAGATGGGGAACAGATCTCAAGAGGGGAGAAATCTTGCCCACAGACTCACATGACTTGGAGGTTGGGTAGAGCCTAGAATTCAGTCTTTTCTCCCAGGAACATTCAAGGACAGGGAGCAGGGACAACTGTAAGAGAAGACTGCCAGGCGTGTGTCTCCAGCAGGAGTACATACCAAGGAGAGGGGTACACAGGCAAAGTGGAGGAGGGTGGGGGCTGGCATCAAGTCGACAACCCACAGGAGGGCAGCCCAACCGGCACAACAGACAGTAAAGGAGAAATATATCCATCTTCTGTCTTCCTCCTGTGGCCACAAATTCAGCCTCTGACAGTGGGAGTAACCACCCTTCCATTCCTACCCCAGACTCTGCCCTCCACCCCACCTCCCAGCCTTTGACATATGGGCCTTCTGAGACTCCACGAGCCCTTGGACTTTCTCTCTTCTTAGTTCCTAGTTTCTTCCTGCCCCAGGAAAAGTGGGGTCATGTTTTTGCACTTTACTGGGTAATAATTTATGTCCTGAGATCACAAGTATCCCCAGGGCTCCACGTCGCCTTGAGGCCTGGTGGATTGTGTGCAACAAGCTCCCAGTCTTGCCCTGACTCCTGGGTTTTTCTAGAGAGATGGGTCATGGTTCTTGTGACATTTTCAAATGGATTTGTGGTTCAAAAAGAGATTAAGAAGTACTACAGGAGGGGAGGAGGGGCCTTCAGGAAGGGAGGGAATAGAGAAAAGAGGAAGGTTGAGGGGAGCTTTGTTAGTGATTTTCTTCCTTGTGGGAGGTTTTACATGTGTTACTTGGTTTTCTTTCCCACACCTACCTGTGATCCTAGGTTATTGTCCCCATTTTACAGATTAGAAAACTGAGGCTCAGTGCCATTAGGTAGCTTGCCTGGGATGCAACCTGGCTAGGGATTGAACAAGCGTTGCACTTGGTTCTACAGAGACCCTCAGCTCTTTGAACATGGCAGTTGATACTTAAGAACATCCATGCCAAACCTTGAGCCCACATCTGGGTCCCCAGTAAATTATTTCAGCAGCCCGAGAACCTGGTGCAGGACATGGCACCTGGTCTCAGATTCCTTCCTGCTGAATGGAAAACAGAGTCCCCAAGATTGGCCCCTTGGTGTCCTCAGTTAAGCTAGAAACCCATTCCTTTGTTATGAAGAGGGAGAAGCAAAGTACTTCTGTCACAGATAGGAGCTAGCTAGAGCATGGCTTAGCAAGGCTCCAAAAGGGGCTGAGGACGTGGCACCTCTGCCCTTCCAGATCCATCTGACAAGGACCTGTTTTTTGCTCTTAGAAACGTTTAGTCTACGGCCACACCACCCTGAACGTGCCCGATCTCATCTGATCTTGGAAGCTAAGCAGGGTTGTGCTTGGTTAGTACTTGCATGGGAGATCACCTAGGAATAACAGGTGCTGTAGGCATTTTTAAAAAAAAAGAAAAGAAATGTCCACCATCAAACCACGGGACAGCACCCCTGCCCTCTAGCCTGTGTCCTGCCCAGCTCCAGAAAAGTCAGGGTAATACTACAAAAGCAGGCCCCAGGGTTGGGGGCATAGACCCACCCTCATCATTTCTGAAAAATTTTTTAACATCTTTATTACATGTGATTTTTTTTCACGTTATCGAGCTATAACTGAGATACAGCCTGCAAAGTTTAAGATACTATAGCATGATGACTTATATATGATGTGAAATGGTTACCACAATGAGTTTAGTTAACATTCAGTCACCTCATATAGTTAGAAAAAAAGAAAAAGAGAGTGGGTTTTTTTTCTGCTTGTGATGAGAACTTTTAGGGTGTTAACAAAATTCACCCAAGTAAATTTGAAGATCTTGATTAAGCAATTCATGAATCAGGCAGCATCCCATCTAGTAAATAGAAAGATATTTCAATGAGTTGTACAAAATAAAAGTTTTTCATGGGCAGGAAAGGAGGAACTAAGAAGTTAAAAGCGGATTATTTCAGGTAAATTGTCCTTAAGGGAAGGCAGGGGTCTTATCAAGCAGATCACCTCACTAGTGCTGACCAGAACATTCCAGACTGAATGGTTTAAAATTCCATTCCTGGAAGAGCTGGAACTGCAATTAGGTTAGTTATTAAGTTTTTGTTTGGTGATGATGTGGTTTAGCAAAAGTGACTCCATTTTGGCCTCTTTTTAAAATAAGGATCTACTCTCTTAGCAACTTCCGAGTATACCATACAGTAGTGTTAATTGTAGTCATCAGTTTTACATTCTATTCCAGCAATTCTGACAGTTAAAGAAGTCCGCTGCTCTGGTTCTTAGTTTCTTCATCTGTAAATTGGGACTAATGATGCCCAGCCTACTTGCCTTGCAGATATGTGTAAGAATCACATGGGGAAAGCATTTAGAAAAGTTAAGGATATCCCAGTGAAATGACAGCAAACTCCTTCTGGGGCTCACTCGTTACCCACACACTTTCTGTCTCCATGATACTGGACCCTGGCAGCCTGAGCTGGAAGCCTCCTTCTCTGGGCTGTGCTGGGGCAACTCCATGTGGCTTTGTGGCCTAGGGTTCTCAGAGTGAGGGCAGCAAATGTAGGTGGTGCCTGCTTTCCCTGCCCACACTCAATGGCCTCCTTGATCCTCAAGGTAGGGTGGGGGTTGTCCCTGGGGTGCAAATGTCATCATTGCCTGGCTTGTGCAAGGCACCAAGCTAGAAGAAGCAAGAATCTCTGCTCCCACTCAAGGACAACAGAAAGTGAGGGGAGAGTTCAACAAAAGGCAGAAGATATACCCATGCTCTTTCTCATGTAGTGAGCATAAAGTTTTTAGTCCAACACTCTAGGGTAGAAAACCATGTTTATTTCTCTAAAGCAATTTACTCCATTTCAAGCTCCCACCAGCTTGGCTGGTAGGAAATTCAAGCTTAGTTGTGTTTGGAGTTGTGCAAGAATCTTGGGGTCTTATACAGTCTAGAACACTTGGTTCCTAATGCACACTGGTCACTGCTCTTAGTCAAGCCCTTGAGTCCCTTGCTGGTGGGCAGGGGTCTCTGCAGAGGCTCTCAGCCTGAGCTCTCAGTTTGTGGGACCTCACAAACCCTTGTCCCTCCTCAAGCCTCTGTCCCAGTGGTTTCTGCCACTGCTCCTGACCCACCCTTGCACCAGGCTCCCTTCCCTCCAGTTAGGAGGACCCATTTGTCTTATTTCGTTTTTAATTTGTAATTTAGTTTATTGGGGTAACATTGGTTAATACAATTACATAATTTTCAGGTGTACATTACCATTTATATCTGTATATTCTATTGTGTGTTTACCACCCAAAGTCCAGTTTCCTTCAGCTACCATATATTTGGTCCCCTCTACCCACTTCACCCTTCCCCGTAAATCCTGTATTTGACCCCCTTTATCCCATCTACCTCCTCGCTCTTCTCCCACCCCACTAGAAACCACTAGTCTATAGTCCTCTGGTAACCACTAGCCTATAGTTCATGTCCATGAGTCTCTGTTTGTTTGTCCTGTTCATTTGTTGCTTTTAGTTTTATATCCCACATATAAGTGGTATCATGTGATTTTCAACTTTTTCTGTCTGGCTTATTTTGCTTAGCATGACTTATTTTGCTTAGCATGATTACCTTGAGGTCCATCCATGTTGTCACAAATGGCAGTATTTCATCTCTTCTTATGGCTGAGTAATATTCCATTGTATATATGTACCACAGCTTCTTTAGCCAGTCATCTATCATAGGACACATTGGTTGCTTTCATGTCCTGGTCACTGTGAAGAATGCTGCTATGAACATTGGTGTGCAAATATCTTTACAAATATGAGTTTTCAAGTCTTTGGGGTAAATACCCAGTAGAAGGATTGCTGGGTCATATGTAGGTTCATTCTTAGTTTTTTGAGGAAACTCAATACTGTTTTCTATAGTGGCTATACCAATATGCAGTTCCACCAGCAGTATACAAGGATTAGAAGGACTCATTTGATACCCTTCCTCTGGGAGCCTTGGTGGGGTTTTCTTCCTGGTGCCTAGCAACTCCTCCCTTCAACCCCACAACTCAGAAACACCCGCAACACAAAGGAACACCGAGGTTGGGTCATCTACAGAAGGAGCAGTGAAAATTACCTCAGAAGCAAGAAAAAACAAATATCAGTGCATGATCCTGTCACAAAGCAGGGGAATTTACTGTGCATGCTGTTTTCAAAGTTTTCCCTAGATGGACAAGCAGCCATGAGCACCGCACCTGGCCAGCAATCCTTGACTTTGTCCTTGGAGAACCAGAGAGGCGATGGCAGGGGGGCTGTCTTGGGAGAAGGCCATAAACTGGGCAGGCTAGCTCTACAGAGGTTTGCCTGGCCCCTGGGGGAAGTTCTGTAGATGCTTCCTTGCAAGTTCAGAAACCTCTTCAAAGTGGGAGTTCTCCTCCCTTGCCAGGGTTCTGCTATAAGGCAGGTTGAACCGCCTCCAGGGGAGGTTCTGGGCATTTGGGTGGGAGTCAAGGGTAGGGCAGAACCACCCCTGACCTCTGGGCATTCTTCACTCTTGCAGGACCTAGGCATGGAGTCAACTTCACTGGATGATGTTCTATACCGCTATGCCAGCTTCCGGAACCTGGTGGACCCCATCACACATGACCTCATCATCAGCCTGGCCCGCTACATCCACTGCCCCAAGCCGGTAGGGAGGCTGTGGTCTAAGGCAGCCAGGCAAGCAGCTTTCTGAGGAGAGCAGCTCAGTGTCCAAGGAGGGCTGGTTGATGCAGCCCAAGCCCAAGGAAGATGGGCCCCCACACAGAGGCACCAAGAGGGCAGGCCTGAGGCCCAGCAACCATGGTGAAGGCCATCATCAGCATAGGTTTTGTTTGGCCCATGAGGTGTTTTAAGTCTTCATTACCAACATTTAAAAATCAGAATATTTCACACAATCGTTATATTTAGCTGCCCTTGAAAAATGGGGAGCTCCAGCAACATGAGGCCCTCATGCCTATAGAGCTGGAGCCAAGTAGCCACCCCTGTTATGTGGGGCCAGGGCCACCATGTACAGTTGTGTAGGTTGTGCCCTGCACAAAGACATGCAAACACAAAGGTGGCAGGGGTTGGGAGAGAAAGGAGACAATGTAAATGCAGCCCTCTCTCTGCCCACCAAGCCATGGGCACTGGTACAGGCAAGACTCTCCACCAGAAGTGGGCTATTTCTTGTTTGTACAAAGATGCAGTGTACTTCTAGCAGTGGCCCTGTGTGGTGTTCCCCAGTTTGCCTCAGTCCCCACCACTTCCATTCATCTTCTCTCTGATGCTGAGTGCCATTTTACAACCACTCACTTTATTCATATCTACTACCTGCCTGGCTTTGGGAACTGAGCAGGAAAAGCTCCAGGGATCTCTGGGCTCCACAGGCACTGCTCAGCCCCTTCTGGAATGGAGTGTCTGTCCCTCTTCCTGCTGGCTCCAGAGCCTAGGATGGGCCATGGCCCTTGCTGGGCTCCAGGTTGGCTTCCCAGACCTGCCCATCAGGACCCTGACAGGGAAGGAGAAGGCTGTGATGGGGCAGCTCAAGGCTTGAGCTTTTCTTTATGTTTCTTTGGTTCCTTTTCTTCCATCCTTCCATTTCCATCAGCTTCCAATAGAAGTGCCTTCTCTGTGCCAAGGGCAGGAAGCCAGAGCAGGTCCAAGGAGTGCCGGAAAGACACTTCCTCTTTCAGAGAAGGATCTGGGTTACGAGTGAGGAGGTGTTTCCCAAGTCCACCCCTTGCTCAGCCTGGGTGCGGACTTGAACACTGTCAACTAGGGGGCTGGAACCTTGCTCAGAGCCAACCTTCTCTCTGGGGCTTTGTGTTGGTCTTTTCTCTGGCTTCTGGGTCTGTCTGGTGCCAAGACTCAGAGATTGGGGCCTAGCTGTGGAGGGCTGGAAGCAGTTTGGGAGCAGGTGTCGGGGCAGGTTGCGGGGGTGGGGGGACATAGCAGAAGGCAAGAATGTTGGACTCAAATATGCAAAGGTAAGAAAAAGCCAGTTATGAGGGTGGTAGACTGGGAACTTTAAGGCCTAGAGAAGAGGAGCTGGTGCCAGGAGCCATGCGGAACAAACTGGAGCTGGAACCACTCTCTCTGCTCATTCAGATTATACCTGGAGCAGCCTGGGGAAACTGAGACCGGGGCTGTAGGAGGCTTTGCAGTTGCCAGACCCCTGCCTTTTCTAGAGCATAGGTTTAGTTACCCACAGTGAGAAGGGTGACAGGCTATAGGGCGCTCAGAGCAACTCAGTAAGAGAGGTGTTACCTTTATGCCCATTTTAGAGTTGAAGAAGATATAGTGTAGGTAATGAAGTGATCTGAGAAAGGCCACACCCCAGTTGAGAACCCCAGGTGGGAGTTGGGCCCCAGTGCTAGACAGGGCACAGTGTGCTCAGGTACTGGGTCTCTGGGCTGTCAGTGCTCACCCAAGGCTTATGGTGCTGTGGCCAACCCAGGAGGTTGGGGCCTGTGTGGAGACAGCCTCCCTCCACACAGAAAGGGCCTGCAGGTGGTTAACTGCCCGTGTCAGATGCCAGGAAACAGGACAGGGCTGAGAAAGGAGCTGGCCAAGGGTCCTGTTCTGCCATCCATCCTTTCCATCTGGATGGGGCCAGAGGAGCCATATGTGGGTTGTCTCAGCTCAGGCTGCTATAACAAATTACCATTGACTGGATGGCTTATAAACGACAAATTTATTTCATACTTCTGGAGGCTGGCAGTCTGAGATCAGGGTGTCAACATGGTCAGGTTCTTGATGACAGCCCTCTTCCTGCTTTGCAGACAGCTGCTTTTTCACTATATCCTCAACGTGGCAGAAAGAATGAAAGCTAACTCTCTGGCCTCTTCTTATAACCCCCATAATCCCAGCTTATCCTAATCACCTCCCAAAGGCCCTACCTCCAAATACCATTACATTGAGATTGGTGTTCAACATCTGACTTGGGGAAACACAAACATTCAGTCCATTGCCCAGGCATAAACTTTTTCAGATCACTTAATTAGCTGAACCCCAATACTCTCCTATAGGGCTGTTTTGAGGGTTCAGTGAGATGATTCTTGAGAAGCACTGGTGTATGCCTGGCACAACTGAACACTCCATGCGCAGAAGCTGAGGTGTAATTGGTGAGCACCAGCCACGAGCTAAGCAGCGTGCTCAGACCTAGCAGGTCAGTTGTGGGACACGGTGGCAAGTAAGACATGGCCCTAGACCCTGGCCCCTATGGACTCAGAGACTTGGAATCTACTAGACTGACATCTGACCCAGATTGCCACAACCAGCCAGAGAGTTTAGCCCTGCTGGAGGCCCAGGGGCCTGGCCAGTCCCAGGTCTACTGGAATAGACTCCAGCTGGACTCTGGGCCTCTTTTCTATGCTCTGAAAGCAGCCAGAGAGCCATCTGCAAAGGTATATTGGGTTCTCTATGTACTTACTGAAAAACCTTCCATGCAGCATTGTGTTGTAATTTAAATAAAACCCAAACTCCTTGCTTGGCCCTGCTGGAATCTCCCATCTCATCTCTCCCACTCTCCACTCCGCTGACTCTGCTCTAGCCACATGGGCCTCCTCTCAGTTCCTGGAGCATCCAGATCCTCTCCTACCTTAGGGACTTTGCTGTCACCCCTGACCATACCTGCCTCCTCTGTCTGAGGTTTACTCAAACGTCACCTCTCAGGGGCCTTCTTTGAGTTGTTCTCCCAATCAACCTCTGTCTCACGCTCTATTTATTTCTTCATTTCACTCACTGGTCTTCAAAATTATCTTGTTTATTTATTTGTTGGCTAACATATTGTCTGCTTTTCCCACTTGAAGATAAACTCCACAGGGGCAAGTGACAGCATCTGTCTGTTCACAGTTACATCCTGCACCAGGCAGAGCCCTGGTAGGAAGCAGGAGACCCTTTCCACTGAGAATTTTTAAGAGTTTATTAAGGGACTATTTCCAGGGTTATGGGCAGGATAAAGGAAATGAGCAGGGGACAGTGAGACCCCCAAACACCAGCAGTAGCAGGAAGCCGTTAGCATGCAAGGGGCTGCAGGTGGAAGCTGTGTTGCTGGAGCCAAGGTGAGAATGCCTGTGTTTATATTGTGCCTAACAAATCACTCCAAAACTTAAGGGGTTAAAACAAGACATTTATTGCTCTGTAGTCTGTATAGGTCAAGAATTCTGGAGCAGCTTAGCTAGGTAGTTCTAGCTGAGGGTCTCAAGACATTGGCCAAGGCTGCATATATCCGAAAGCCTGACAGAGGCTGGCAGACCCACTTCCAGGATGGTGCATTCCACGGCTGTTGGCAGGAGGCCTCAGTTCCTTGCCACACGGGCTTCCCCATTGGACTACTTTAGTGTCCTCACATCATAGTAGCCGGTTCCTCCCAGAGATAGCAAGGCGGAAGCCACGATATCTTTTATGACGTAGCCTCAGAGGTAACATACCATCATTGCTGCCATATTCTACTGATTGCCCAGATCAACCCCAAGACAGTATGGAAGGAGACAACACAAGAGAATCACGATGCAGGAGGCCAGGATCGTGAGGGCTGTCTTGGGGGCTGGCGACCACACATGCTAAAGCAGAAAGGAATGAGAAAAATGAATTCCTTGACCTTTCTCTCCTCCTGCCCTTTGATTTCTCTCCCAGTTGTTCCCATTAGCTTAATCCAACTAGCAGACATGGGCAAGAGGGCTAGGTGATGCCATGTATGGAGTTCAGCCTTCAGAGCACAGAGAAGGGCAGAGAATGGACTGGGAAGAGGGAGTATGTGGAAAAGCCAGCACATGGTCTCCAATGCAAAGTAGGCCATGCAGTCAGTATTTGGTGAGTGAACGAGGAAGCCTTTGGACATACAACAGTGGAAAGCTATGCTTACTTGGGTCCCGGAGGCAGCATGTAAAGCCTGGGAAAGTGAAGATGGTGGGTAGGTGTCACTGTCTGGCAGCTGAGATATGGGGTAGTGCTCTGGCACTGGGACCCCCCTGAATGGGAGTACAGGTCTGCCTTCAGCATCTTTCTGACAGATCAGTGAGAGTCCCTCAAACAGATTCTTCTCCAGGGCTTCCAGCACTGGGCAGGTCCAGAGAGGCTGCCGCCCTGACCCACACTCTACCCTGTGGTGCTGAGTCACCCCTGACTTTCGCCATGCCCCTCTCCTGCCTTCTTCCTTTCCCATGGGTGGGAATGAAGAGTTCCAGAATTAATTCTGCAAACTGCCTTTGAGCCCCCAGAGTGTGTTAGGACTGTGCCGCAAGTGCCAGAAGCCCACTCAGGCTGCCTCAAGGAAGGGAGAACATTTACCCCTGACACTGAAGGGTCCTGTGGGACCCAAAGGCAGCTGAGCTTGAAAGAGGGACTAGAACTACAAACAGTGCAGACATCTCCCCTCTGCTGCTTCCTCTCACCCTGCCCTGACACCACACGCTTCACTCCTTACTCAGGCTTCAGGGCAGGAAAGAGGGCCTCCTGCAACTCCAGATTTACAGGGCAGTATCCAGCCCTGAGGAGTCAGCAGTATATACACTGTCTCAAGTCATGATTCCAAAGAAGGGATTGATTGGCTGTGCTCTGCCGGTGTCTACTTCTGGATCAGTTGACTGTAGTAGCTTTGTAATGGGATCTGGTTGCACAAAAGGGCTGCTGGGTCACAGCACTTTCAGAAGAAAGTTCCCAGAAGAGAGGGGCCAGCAGACCATCAGAATGCTGGGTGGGGGCCCACGGTGTGTAACATGCAGTGCCTGTGGTCAGAGCTCTCTGACCAGGGTTGCACAAGGTGCTCATGGCTACTTTGTTCCTGGGAGGTAGCTGTTTCTTGATGCCGAAACCACATGAAAACGGCACTTCCTCCTCCTCTGCCTCCTCTCTCACCTTACATCCTGCCCTCTTTCCCCCACCTTCTCTTCTTACTCTGCCATCTCTGGGCCTGTCCTGCTTTGTCCTGTTCTCCATAGGAGGGCAGGCTGGAGGGGTCTTGAAAAGTGATGGAGTTGAGAAAAAATTAGATGGGCCTGCTTATGGTTATTCTCTGTGCAAATGATAGAAACCCTGTGAACTAACATAAGTGAAAGATTATCACCAGGTGGGCAGAGCAGAGCGCAAGGCAGATGGAAGGTTGGGAGCACAGGCCTCAGAGCCTGCAGAAGTTTGATCTTAATACCTCTTACACATTGTGTGGCTTGCCAATCTATTCACCTTTGTGCCTCAGTTCCCTTCTTTGTAAAGTGGGAATAACAGCCCCTGTTTCATAGGATTATGATGAGTTCGTGCATGCAATGCATAGAGGGGATGCCTATCACACATAGTGGTTACTTGAGAAATGTTAGCTGTTTACTTAGTCCAGAGAAGCTATCACTTCTGTGAGGACACTAGCTCACATTTAGTCTCAAATCAACTCTGTTGTCCCCATTTCGTCCAAAAGGAAACAGGCTCCCCAGTCTCCCAGGTCAGGAACAGCCCTGTGGAGTCAACTCTGTGCCTCACTCTGCGATGGCTCCCCCTTGTGGCAGCATCCGAGCACTGCAGCGGCTGCCTCCTTGTTTCTTCCTTCAAGGCCCAGCTGCCCAGGCCTGGAGGATGGAGGGAGAGCCCGTGACCCCTGATTTTAGAAGCCCTGGGAAGTGGTTGGAGGAGGAGCCAAAGCTGAGGAGCTCAGTTTTCAGCTTTGGAGCAGGTGCTGTGGGAGGCTGGCAACATCCTGTCCCAAGGTGGTCCCAGGAGAGACACTGGGCAGACTACCAGATCCTATCCAGTGTCCTTGTCTTTAAAGTGGTTCTGCATCTTCACAGCACAGGGGAATCACCTAGGGAGCTTTGAAAAAAACTCAGACTGTCCACCCATTGCTGGGGGTGGCCCAGGCAGCAGTGTTTTTTAAAGCTCTCGTAATTCTAGTGTACGAGTCCCAGGTGAAGAACTGCAGCTCTAGATCACCATATCCATTGTCACCTTCCATTCTCCCTTTGGCCTCTAAAGTTGGCCTTCACTCTAGCCCTTACCATGACTGCTCCCCTCAGAGCCTATGCTGACCAAGGCCTCCTCATTGGAGTGCTACCACCCCTACTTTTACTTGGTTCCGTGGCTCTGCTTACTTCTGCTTCTCTGTGCTTTCTGTTTCATCATGTCCAGTATGTCTCTCTGCCCCTTTAATATTGTAGCTGTTCCCCCCTGCGATCCCTTGGCTCATTTCCTGGCCAGGGGCTTTAATCAGATGCTAATGAACGTGTGCAGCCTGGACTTGTCTTGGGGCCCAGCCCCATAAATCCAATCGCTTCTTCCAGCTGGAGGTCCCATAGGCCCCTCAAACTCCACATGGCCCCACATGAGCTGGTCATTCCCCCACCCTGCCTTTTCACCTGCTTCTTCAGAGCCTCTTGCCTTCTACCTAGGTTCCAAGCCCAAAGCCAAGACCCCTACTCATCCCTTCCCTGCCCATATACCCTCTGCATCCTGTGTGTCATCAGTCAAGTGAGGTAGACTTTGTCACTTTCAGTCCTTTCCATGGGCCTGGCAGGGATGCCCCAAACCACACATAAACAGATGAGCCTGGCTCTGAGTCACCCTCTCTGCCTCCAGTCCACCCCTTTCCCCATCTCCCCCAGTTAGAGAGACAGTCTGAAAATGCAAATGTAATCCTGCTGTTTCTCATCCAATGATTACCCTGCAGCTCCTAAGGTGGTGTCTCTGCCTGTCTCACTACCCCTTATTTCCCATCACACACACCCATATGTCCAGGCTTAGCAAGAAATGAAGTCCAGGAATCAAAACATGTCACCCTCGGGTTGTAAATGTAGTTACCCAGTGTGACAGGTAACATCTGCTTCTTAGGCAGGCTTAGACAATAGAAAGTGACAAGGCTCATGGAGAATTAGAGGCCAAAGGTTTCCCCTAAACTTATTCCATTCAGTCTTGGGCTTTCCTTGGCCTGCTGGATTCCTATGCAGGTATTCACCTTTTCAAACACTCAGGTTCTCTCTTCCTACCTCCTCTGTCTCTCGTCTCCCTCCAAGTCTCCTTCTCTTGCCTATCCATCAGCCCTGGCCCTCTGAGTCTCAGTTTTTTCTTCTGTAAAATTGAGGTAATGAAAGCATTTACTATACTAGGAATTCCATAAAGCCCTCACACATCTGTGTGCACTAATCCAGGTGATAGAAGATAATGGCTTGAACCAAAGTGGTAGCCATGGAAGTGGTGAGAAGTGAGGCCCCAAATGTAACCTGTCCCCATACCGCCAAGCCCTTAGTCAAGGGACAAACTAATCCATCTGCTCTTAAAAGCCCAGCTCAAATCTGATCCTGGGCAGAAGTGATCTTCCTTCTTTACCAGAGTTCTATGTGTTTGTGCTGCTCTTAGAGTATAGCAGAGTATTGATTCAGCGAGCATCCTAGAGAGCTTACTACGTGCTGAGCTATATTCAGAGAACTTTACAAGTAGTAACTCATTTGAACCTCACAAAATCCCCTGTGAGGTTGGTACTACTATCCCTTCAAAGACAAGGATCAGAGGCATAGAGAGGTCAAGTGATTTGCCCAAGGTCACACAGGAAGTGATAAAGCACGGATTTGAATCCACAGTTTGGTGCCAAGTTCATGCTCTTACTCAATATGTTGCTTCCCCATGAGCAGTGTAATGATGACAATTAGAATCAAGCTGGCTTTTACTGAGTGCTCGCTCTGTGCTAAGTGCTCTACTGAGCGCTGGATCTGGGTTAATGGTTGAACCTCATCACATCCACATTGCTATCATAAGTGGGTTTGCATCTAAGCCCTGGCACTCTAACCCTTGACCCTGGCACTGGACCCAGATTTGGCAGGAGCACACTTGGCTACTCCCTCTCCCACAGCTCAGTGACCATCAAATTGACTTCCTTTGGGATAGATTTGTAAACTCTAGCATCTCTCTGTTGCACACTTCAATCCAAAATATTAGTTTGCTATGGCTGCCATAACAAAATACCACTTAAACAACAGAAATTTATCTCTCACGGTTCTGGAGGCCAGAAGTCCAAGATCAAGGTGTTGGCAAGGTTTGTTTCCTGTGAGGCTTTTTTCCTTGGCTTGCAGATGGCTGTCTTCTCACTGTGTCTTCACATGGTCTTCTCGCTTAACACCAGTCACTGGATTAGGGCCCACCTCAATTACCTCATTTTACCTTACTCTTTAGAGGTCCTGTGTCCAAATACAGTCACATTCTGAGGTGTTGAGGATTAGGACTTCAAAGTAAGGATGTTTTTTGGGGGGATACAATTCAGATCATAATATTTATGGTCTCAAACTCAATGCTAATGGGCCAGATAGGTAACATAGATGAATGAACTGGGTTGGGAAAAACTTGGCCCCTTCATTCTTTTACTTTCCCATTTTTGACATGGGTAAAAGAATCCTGGTAAAAAATATTCCACTTTCCTCTTTACTGTTGAAATACAAATACAGGGCCCTGTGGTAGATATTCAGCCTCTCATAAGGATATTTGTTCATGGCTGTGTCGTCAGCACCTAGAAGTGCCTGGCATCTAGGAAATACTCAGTAAATATTTGTTGACCAAAATGGCTCTGGACATTGGGGAGTGGCAGGGATCATAGTGAATCCCGGCTAAGGGATCAGCTGGTAACTCAGCTCCAATCAATTCAGATAAGCTGGAATCCAGACTTGTAAATAAATCTCCATTTTTTTCAATGATAGCAACTAATTTGCAAAACTAAAACCCTGTGCAGATCAGTTTGCAACCAACCAGTGCTCTGCTAAGGGCACCCACCTTGAGCCAGCAGATCAGGCCTCCCCCAGCTCAGCCTGGGGGTGTCATGTTCTTCCTTCAGGACAGGAAGCTAGAGGTGGGGGCCTAGGTCCACCTTACCCTGCTCCAGTGACACAGGGACCCCCATCCACCTGTGGTTGCCTTTGCAGGAAGGTGATGCACTGGGCATCATGGAGAAGCTTTGCCGGCAGCTGACATACCATCTCAGCCCCCACTCTCAGTGGAGGCGGCACCGGGGGCTGGTGAAGAGGAAGCCACAGGCCTGGTGAGTCATGGTCATCTGAAGTGGGTTTGCCCTGCTGCTGACCCCCCTCACCCCACCCTGAGTCGTCCCAAAGTCAGTCTATACCAGGCTGGGCATGTGGTGCACAGCACCCCCTCCCAGGGAAATGGGGTGAAGGGAAAAGCTGGACCTATCTTGGAAGGCTGCCTGAAGGAAGTGAGATTGAAAGGGAACTCAGGAGTGTGGGAAAGCAGCCAGGAGGGCATTCCAGGTGAGCATGAGCCATGAGAGGCACTAGAGGCAGGGCTGTGGTCTATGGGGTGGGAGCTGGGGAAAATGTGCCCATTCTGATGGATGGGTGGGGAGGGGAACATGAGTTTCTAATTCCTGGTGCACTGAACCCCCCAGATCCCCTAGGGGGCCCCTGACCCCAGGCATGTCCCTCACCCATGCAGCAAGCAGTGAGGACGCTCAAGAAATTTGTCACCCCTTGAAGATTAGGGGAGAGGGCACATGGGACATAACTTGTGGGCCATGACAGGAACCAAGTGGATGGGATCCTGAAAGGAAGGCTTCCTAGAGGAGGAAGCACAACTGCCTTTCTTGCAAATGACCATGAGGGCAGAGCACCTTGGGTTCTGAAAGATTAGCAGTGCCTTGATGCTGCTGTGGGCTCATCCTTCTAGGTCCTGCAGCCAGGGAGGGGAAAGACCACTCCTTCACCTACTCCTCACCACCACCACTGAGAAGAAAGCACTCTGGCTTCTCTTTCCCTTCTGAACAATCCCACTTCGCAAGCCAGCCAGGGGAGGAGATGGATCCTAGGGAAGCCTTCCCAGGTGGAGGAAGTGAGATTCCCACTGGGCTGAGGGCAAGGGCCACATATGGGGACAGAACCGACAGGTTGACCCATGGAACCTGGAATGCCACAAGGAGCGTGTGCGCTCTCCTCTCCTCTTCCCTCCCCTCCCCTCCTCTCCTCTCCTCTCCTTTCCCAGTCCATTAATTCATTCATAAGCTTCCTTCCCCTCAGGTGGCTTGGGGTCACAGGGTGATGGGCTATTGGCCCTTCTCTGGCCCTGATCAGCCAGCTGGTTTCAAACCCCAGGCCCAGGCTGTTAACTACCACACTACCTATTTCCCTGGTGTAATGGGCCTGCTTTATTAATGACACTGGTAAGAATTACAGCCAACACTGAGATCATGCTAACAAATGCCAGGCAGTGTTCCTAGCAAGACCTTAGATGGCATGCCTTAAGAACTTTACCTTCGAATTCCCTGGAGCTGAGCAAAATGAGCAAACCTGGGCAGCTTTCCAGCTTCAGGAGATTCCCCAGGATGGGGGTTTTGCCTGCTTGAAGTCCCAGCTGTAATCCTCAGACTGCTGCTATTAATGTATGCAAGCTGTTACCACCCTCTTCCCACCTCCCTTTCTTTCCTGGGTGATACAGCTGGAGCCAGGATCAGGGAAAAAGAAAAAGGAGTGGCAGAAGGCAGTAAGTGGAGGGCATACAGCCTGCAGTAGTCAGCAGCTCCCACCAGCTTTGGAGTCCCTCCACCCTCCCCTGCCTGCTGTCCAGCAGCGCTCTCCCTAAGGATCCTCCATCTGGTGGGAAAGATGACCTTGAAAACAGAAGCCTCAAAGATCTTGTGCCACTCTAAGGGTAGTTCAGCCTAAGTGATGAATGACAGCAGTAAATATTCATCACTCACCTAAATAAGGCACTATCTTAAATGCTTTGCATTTATTAACTTATTTCACATAATCCTGTAGCATTTAATTAGCTCCATTTTTTTAGGAAAATAATTTAGGCATAGAGAGGTTAAGAAACTTATAGCCACTGAGTAGGGAGTTAAAATGAAAATAGGCATTGTGGGACCAAATCTGTCAAGTCACCACAGAAACACTTGGGCTTTTCCCTTGTGGTCCCTCAAGGCTCTGGTAAGCTGGGCCCAACCAGGCTGAGATGTGGGCTAGTACCAGGGGATATGGGTCTATTTCCTCCCATCCCTGGAGAAGAGGCAGGCCCTGTGGTGGTATCACTGTTGCCTATGGGGAAAAGGCCTGCCCGCCCCATTCATGTGAACCTTGCTTGTTCCTTTTCCCCTTCAGCCTCAAGGCTGTCCTTGCTGGGAGCCCTCTGGACAACACGGTAGACCTCTCTGGCATCCCGCTGACCTCCCGTGACCTGGAACGGGTGAGCAGCTACCTGCAGCGATGTGGAGAGCAGGTGGACAGTGTGGAGCTGGGTTTCACAGGCCTCACAGATGACATGGTCCTACAGTTGTTGCCAGCACTCAGTACGTTGCCGCGCCTCACCACATTGGCCCTCAATGGCAACCGGCTGACGCGAGCCCTGCTGCGGGACCTCACGGACACCCTGAAGGATTCCAGCAAGTTTCCCAATGTCACATGGATCGACCTGGGCAACAATGTGGACATCTTCTCATTGCCCCAGCCCTTCCTGCTCAGCCTGCGCAAGCGCTCTCCGAAGCAGGGCCACCTACCCACCATCCTAGAGTTGGGCGAGGGCCCAGGTGGTGGGGAGGAGATCCGGGATGGGGCAGTGGGCCAGGACCCTAGAGGGGGCCCCCTGGCCCCTGCTAAAGACCAGGATAGGGAGACTGCAGGCGCAGCTCAGACATGACACTCAAGTGGGGATGGGTGGTGCTCACCAGGGAGTATATGTCAGGTAGGATGGCTTGAGGCAGACTAGGGGTTACTACCAGGGGGCTCGGGCTATCTATCCTCCAGTGGCCTGGGCAGCCCCACCCATGGGAAGCCAGAATGTAGCATCTGGGAAAGGAGGGTAAATACTTCTCACTCATCCTCTCCATCTCCCCTAGTCAATCCTACTATCTGCCTTTTGGCTCCTGAGAAGTCATCCCTGGCTCAGGAGGCTGATGTCTCCTCTCAGCCCCCCAAGACTTCTAGGTGCACTATGTGGTTTGGGGATGCTGTAAGCTTGAGTTCTCCTCCAGAAAAGGAATGTAGTTGGGGCACTACATCCAACTCAACTTTCCAATTCTGTGCCCCTGCTGAAAGCTGGTTGAAATCTTAGTACTCCTGACTGAAGGAGGCTGGGGTAGGGAGTCTGCTGCCAGACTCCAGGAGCCTAGTCCTATACTAAAGACTGTCTACCTCCTCATGTGGAGCCCTGGGGCTCCTTGTAATTGACTTTCCACACTTCCCTCAAACTGATGATTTCTGGATCCTGTCCATGAAACCAGCCACCACCCTATACCAATCAATATAGAGAATCCTAGGGTGTTTGGGGCAGATGCCTACAGGTGTACACAGAAAGGAACATGCAAACCCCATGCCACATTCCACCCCCCACAACCAAAAACACTACCAGACTAACATGGTTCCAGTATTGCTCATGTGTAGGTTTCCTTTAAAAACTGGTTTTAAAGACCTTTTTCCCATAAAATTCCTCCTGAGTCTCTGAAATAACCCTTGATACTCTAAAGAACATTCCTAAAACCAACTTTGGAAGGCCAGGACTAGGATGAGATTAAGAGTAAATTCTTGGCAGATCTAGTGCCTCCAAGACAGCTGTGGGAAGGAGAAAGACTAGAGGTTCAAGTTGAGCAAGGTTCTTACCTTCCCTTACCATTACCCAAGACCTACCAGTTAATAATCCTTTCTAGGCACAATAAGCCCTAGACCCAAATGTAGATAGTAAGTCCAGGGAGCTGGGAAACCATCTTGAGCCAGAGAAAATCACTCCAGATGCCTGAAGCTAAACCCCTCAGGAAAACATCAGAGGGCACTAAGGAAGCAGCCTGACAACCTCTAGCCTCAAGCCAAGCAGGCAAAATCCCAGCACAGAAGGCAGTTAAGATGGGAGCTAGTTGAAGAGCAAGTCTAGGATGTTGCCTGCTACTGCTTAAGGATTTGGCCAGGCAAGGTGTAGAGCTTAAGTTATTAGAGGAAGTCTAAGCAAAGGGACAGAACCCAGATGGAACATGGACTAGACTCAAGTGTATGGATGCCTCAAGTGCTTTTGCATATTTGCCCTCAAAGTCTAAAAGGGGAAAATAGCTTACACTGACTATAAGGGAAATTGACAAATGCTAAACACCTGGGATGCTAATACTTGACAGTAGTGATTAAATTTAGTTTTTTCAAATATACATTTTTAAGAACCAATACTTAAGACCATCCTTTATTACAGTGTTAGCTAATGGTTAATTGCATGGATAATGAGGAGGAAGTTTCCAGCTTAAAGAATTCAGACTCTTGCCCAATATAACATTTATACAATATTAAAATGTACAGAAGCTCCTTTTGTGCGAGACAGTTCTAGAAAAATCATTAATTTAATGGCACCAAAAATGCCTGTCTTCTTGGCTCTATATTGGTTAAGAATGGCACAAGGCGAGCCTATTTCTAAGCAAATGTCGAAGCCTAGGTTTTCAGAGTCCAAACTGATGGTGGCTTCTGGTCTTGAGACTTCAAATTCTGCCCCTGCGACAGCATGGCTGACCATCCCCTGGGGAAATAGCCTGCAAAGAAACTAAGTATCAGTTTTACTTTCTACTCCAAACAAGTCATTGACAGCATAAAAGATATCTTCAGAAAACCGAAGGTTCACCACTACTCAATCTGCCGGTAATTCCAGCTATTTGGGGTGATTTCATCATTTGATATCAGTTTTAACAAAATAACCTGTTTATTCATTCTACCATGATGGCAAGTCATTGTCCAGATCAAATCTTACCACTTCTCAGGGTGAGGTGCTGCTACCACTACTGCTACAGCTTTAAGATACCATTGATCACCCTTCTTCAGCACTTGAAACCTGGGGGAATGAATAAAGCACCCTTAGCACATGCAGATGAAAGAAATGGAGGCAGTTCTGGTCATAGCCTCAACTACAAATTTACAACTTTAAGTCCATCCTAACAATAGTCCTTAAGAAATGAGTCTTAATTGGCTTCTTAGGTCTTACGACCATTTAGTCACAGGATTTTAAACATTACAAACCTAAGGCCATCACTTTTAAGAATAAGTAAAGTATCTCAGAGATAGGCAATTTGCTCAGCATTATACAGCCATAAAGTAAAAAGGCACTCCTGGGTTTGCTCTGCACTGTTCCACTGCCAACATCTGACATAACAGCAATTTCACATAATTCATCTTAAAAACTAAACATACTTAACCACTAATCTCTCCACAGATAAAAGCTTACCTCGGGGGAGGTTAATGCTCCTCCTCCCGCTCCAATACTCAGCTGGACTGCCAGTCCCTAATATGCAACCTGAGTGAATATGGAAATTAAAGAGTCACACTTCAGAGCAACTTATTTCCAGGCACCAGCAACCTGAGGACTTGACTGCAGTCAGCCAGGAATTGTTATCGTCAGTTATCGCTTCTGATGGCACTTCCTATTAATGATTTCATCAAAGCAGCCAAGGACCTCACCACTCCCAGCACTGCTCCAGAATTTAACTGGAATTAAGCTAACATTGCCCTAAAAATAGCCAAGAGACATTTTAATAGTTTGTGTATGCATATAGCTGCCGTTTTGTTTCAGGTTAGGAGCAGCCATCTAACCATTGCAAATATGCAATGAAGTCGTGCATAATTAGGTTAAACATATGATTATCACAACTGTACATCAGGCATTTCAGTGCATTTAAGGTAACAAAGGGTAAAGGTAGGCGACTAAACTGTGTTAAACCCTACCTGGACTACATCTTCAGGATGGAATGCTGCTCACGTCTTTGATATTCTGCAGTAGGTCTGCCACCTGAAATATCTCAAATGGACATACATTTAGAACACATTCTAATAGTTATATGCAACTAAACTTTCAAAGTTTCCGCAACTGCACTCAGATAGGCATAAAAATCGTCAGTTATCGCATCTGACGGCACTTCCTAATATTAGTATCATCAGGACAGTCGAGCAACTTTTCCTCGTCACCCACGTGTAGCGTCCTTGGGTGCAGAAGACCCCAACTTACCCATTTCTCTTGGATTTGCTCACTCCTAACGGCGAGGCCGGGGAAAGGGGTCCCGGCCTTCGGAAATCTCAGGATAGGGCGACGGGCCTGCGGGACAAACATGTATGATGTCCGTGAGCCTCGATCCACTGCGGCCACAGCGGCGCGGCCCTGCCAGTTTAACCGAGCCACAGCGCCCGCTCCGAAGCCTACGTAGGCGCAGCCACCCTCCAGGTAAGCTTCCCGAAAACACTTTCCAAAAATTAGAAAGGCATCAGCTCATCTGTCCTTGCCACCAGCTACCAGTGGAAGACGCAAATGCTACCTACCTCCATGTCAGCTTTAGTGAAAAGGTAGCTCTCGCACTCTCTCAGGCCCTTAAGGATTCGGAACACTTCACTCGTCACACAAGGGAGGGTGATACTGGCAAAGACTCATGGGACTTTCATCCCATTTAACAATACAGGCCCCGCACCACCCAAGGACTCCCCCCTCCAGTAGAGCTAATGGTTTCTCCCACTGCCTCGGGAAGCCTGGGCCACAGGCACGCAACGCGATCCAGAGCGCCTGCGCAGAGGCTGGAACGAGGGTTGCCGGGTAGGGGCCCTGCACTTCCGCTAGTGAACAGCGTGACCTTGAGCCAAATGCTCATCCTTTCTGAGGTTCCGGCGTCTCTGAGAAATGAGGATATCGGCGCCACAGACGGTTGTTCTGAGGATCACATGAGATAACGCACTTGAAATCCTGCAGAGCCATGGCACGGCACGGAGCAAGAATTTACAAATAGTGGGTACTCATAATTCTAAGAAGCGTTGCTAGTGTGCTCTCTCCCCACAACTGTTTCACAGTATCCACGGAGCTTTCCAACCCCTGCACACTGAGAGTTCTCATCTCCCCCTAGAAAGACTTTTGAGCAGCGAGCAAACATCCTCCCTTCCCCTATTTTCTGATTCTCCGAAGCTTCTCCATTCATACCCGGTTTCACCAGCAATGGGAACCTCTCCCTCTCTGCGAATGCTTTCCTTTCACCATGTGAACATGCTCGGGTCTTTCCCACTTAAAAAATACGCAATCCATACACATTTTATAAAAACTCATTCCCCAAAGGAGAGCAATTTATTTTGACTGGAGTACTATATAGTGAGACAATATTTTAGCTGGTCTTAGAAATAAGTGTAGGATCTTATTGGAGGGAAGGACTTTCCAGCGACAGCCAAGTCAAGGAGTCGTCAGACACGCACGAGGTCCATCAGCTTGCATGAAGAATTTAGTGAAAGTGCTAAAGAGAGCATGGAGGGCAGCAGGGGTATGGGACAAATGTCTGGAAATGCTTGAGCAAAACTTAAAAGGATGTCAGCCAGTGCACCCTGTGGGCACTGAGGAGCCTCTCAAGCCATCAGATCACAAGAGGTACCATGTTTCTCTTGAGTCTTAGGAAGACTCCTCTGGCTGCCCTGCAGAGAAGGGCTTACAAGGGAGGGAACTGAGCAGGAAGACCAATAGGAAGAGAAAGCAATAATCCAGAATGTAGACTAAACCAAGAAGGAGGTCAAAGGCTTTAAGATATCTTGGAGGTGGCTTTAAGGAGTATCTGGAGGCTGTGGAAGAGGGAGGAGAGGTGGCTGCACTTACCCATGTCCACCACCACATGTCTGCCATGACAATGAAGCGAACTACGGGCACCAAGGAAGAGGAAAGTCTTAAGGCTGGGGGAAAGCAGGTGACAGTCTCCTGTGCCCAGGTGAGGGTATGAGCAACCCAGCCCCAGATACAGGCTTGTGCTCACAATGTCATGCAGATGTCAACCAGCACAAGGGCCTGGTAACTTTGCTCAAATAATGTTTCCAAGAGAGTTAATCATGAGAAAATATTTATTTATATTTGCCACCAAAGTTCCCTGGGGCCCCAGAGCCAGCAGATAGGGCTGTAAAGATTCCCTGATTCTATCCTGCCTGCCTTCTGCTGCATCTGGGCTATCAACGGGACTCCACGAGCAGATGGTCTTCTTCCAGAGCACTGTCCTCCCCAGGTTGGGAGGCCAGGGCAGAGTTCTTCATGGTGCCTGTAAATGGAGTGAAGATCACTGTGACTTGGTCCTCAGGATGTGTCCCCAGGAAGCAAGTGCTAAGGAAATAGGAGGCCACAGCCATGAAACCAGATTATGCCCTGTGGATAGCAAGGGATCCTGAGGTCCCCAGCAGTCCTCCCTGCCTCTTTCCACAAGCATTTCCTGAACCCCTCCGATGTGCCAGTGAGTGTCTTCTACCCAGGATCTGAAAGTCTCTGGAGTTTACAGGCTTTGCGTTAGAAAAGTTTTTGGTCTTCGGCCTCCATACCGAAGAGTGTGGCCTTCCAGATAGTGGAAGGCATATTGTAATGTGGGCTGTGTATAGTTTTTTCTACATAGAAGAATTGGAGTGGGTGAACCTAGAGCAGAAAAACTTGTCTGGAAGTCAGGGTGCAAGCTGAGCAGCCCTGTAGTGGTACAGGAGGGGGTGGGGTTGCATACATGTGATCTAGTAGGGCAGCCCCAAGGCTGTACCTGTTAGGGATGTCCAGTTGGAGTCCCCAGGAGACAGGGATGTGGGGGATGCTTGGGGCAAATTGAAGAGCAAGGTCACTTTCAGAGTCTTGGCAGTGAAATGATGGGTCAGCGAGACTTGGAATTAAGGGAGACTCAAAAAGAGGGTAGGCAGGAAACATATCAGTTTGTGAGGGTCCTGGTCAGGGACCCAGGAACCTGGGAAACCAGTAGGCTTTGGAGCAGGAGGCCAGGAGAGTCCCCCTACCCAGCAGTCATGGGTGATATAGCTAGGAGGCCGTTGTGGGAAGGGTTGTGTCCACATGCACAAGCAAGTGGAGTCTGTCAGAAAAAGAATAGGAAAGGAGAAGAAGAAAGCTAATGGAAGATGAGGTAGGAACTATTGAAGGTTACAGAAATGGAATTCTGTGATGAATGCTAATCCTTAGAACAGGCCTCTGGTTGGGAGAAAAGAGTTGCTTTTGGTGGGAAGCAGCAGGGTGGGGACAGGAGGTGCCATCGCCACACTAGGTCACACTAGAATGGAGAGGATGCAGGTCATGGGAGGTGGGAAAGGCATAGGAAGTGGCTTCTCAGAGGTGTGGGGCTGGAGGTATGAAGGGGATGGGGGCTTGTGTAGTAGGGGAAAGCTTGGGTGCTCAGGTCAGCAAGGTTGACCAGGACAGAGCCAGGGGCTCAGGGAGGTGCAACCTTAAGCTATGGACTGTGTAGCGGGCCCTCCCTAACTTGTTACCCTGCTGGTCTCCAGGCTTAGCCTAGGGTGCAGTGGATTGGAACCTGCCAAGAGGAGGGAATGGAGATGAGAAGGTGTAAGGTGAGGACAAGGTGAAGGCTGGTCTGGTAAAAGCACTAACAGCCTCAGAAGTTTTCCCAGGTGACTGCCTGAAAATAGGCCAGCTAAGAGGTGAGGGTGGAAAGCACAGGAGAGAAGCACCACTTTAAGGGGGACAATCCTTTTAGATGAGTGAAGCTGGGGAGTGACCACAGGAGAGGTCCTACCCCCGACTCTTCATGGCTGTATGACCAAGCAGACACATACACATGAACACACAAGAATGCACGCACGTACGCGTGCACGTGCACACCACGCACACACCGCCATTTAATACAGCTACTTACCAGGGTGGCTTGGCCCTGAAGGATCCTCACACAGTGTAGGCAGAGTCTGCTCCCAGGCAGCCCAGTTCACTTCCTCCACCCTGAAGGTGACAGAGCAGCTCTGAGGCTGCAGGATACCAAAGATGCAGCCTGCTTTGCCTCAGGGGAGGGGCCCCTGAGTGGGCTGATGGAGCAGACATTCCATTGGACAAAGGGACTGCAAGAAGGATGGGGCTTCTCCGCCCTTCTCCATAGGACACAGGACTACCCACTATTCTCCCAGAGCCCTGTCCTTGCAGCTGTCAGCCTACTGCCCTTCTGGGCCAGGTGCCCACATGAAGGAACAGGCGTCTGTCCGTTCAGACTGCTCACAGTGACCTGGGTTCCCTGAATATCCAGAGAAGAGTTTAGATCAGGTATGTCTTTGTGTTCTTATGTTCTGGGGCCCTGTGTGGCTACTCTACATGCCTAAGACCCTCCCTTCTCCTTGCTTAACTATTGTCTCATGAAAAGGTGTTTCTGGCTGTGCATCTGTCACTAGGTTTCCTCTCTCAGTGCCCAGGCCTTCCCTGGGTGTGGAGCCATTCATTCTCTGTGGAAGGGTTGTAGCCTCTGTGATCAAGTGAGGGAGCTGGGAGAGCAGAGGACCACCAGGGCAAAGCTAGTGTGCTGTAACCTGAGGGTCTCTCTGGCTTCTTGGCCTCCTAACTGTACCCCATTTCAGGCCATAAGGTGTAAGTCGGGGACCACCAGAGAGTGACCTTTGGCTCTATTAAATCAAGCATTCCTGACCTCACCTGTCCTGGATCCTAGCAGCTGTCTCCTGGCCTGCACCAGCTGCCCTCCCCTCCCCCTCACTCACCTGAAGCACCAGCGCTCATCAGGGCTACCATCTGGCCTGGTACCAACTGTCAGCATCACACCTGCCCGCTGCTTCTTCCTCCTGCACCACCAATAGCCATTCTCCATCTCCAGGACAGAGATAGCTTTCTGGAGACAAAGTACACATTAGACAGAGCAGCCAGGAAGATGCAGCATAGCACCTTGCAGTACCACCCAAAGTCCACTAAGCACATAGATTGGAATCTGGCTCCAGCGTTTGATTACCTGGGTGGTATTAGGCTCTCAACCCCTTTGAATCTATTTCCTCACAGACTGAGGACAATCTATCTGGTGGTTTGGGGGAAGTTAGCACGTAAAGAGCGCTCAACAATTACTTGCTATGCATCATTACAGGTCCCAGAATTTCACACACCAGGTGCAGAAGTTCATTTGCTCTACCCACACATGTGCCTGCCCACTGGCACATGAGATAGGTAGGGCACAAAACTTTGCAGGTGAGGACATGGAGGCTCAAGACAGGGACTTCCCAAGGTCAACAGTGAATTAGTAACACATTCAAGCCTCTTGGGCAAGGCTCTCCCTGTACCAACTGCCCAGACCTACCCACTGTAGGTGGGTGTCATATCAGCACCCAGCTTCAGGGACCTCTGGTCCACCAACTCTCCCAAGCTGGGCCAGCTCCAGGATTGTACAGCCTTCCTACCTCACCCACCAAACTGATTCCATTTAACATACAATAAACAAGGAATGGGAGCTACATGAGGGCAGACTTCGTCTTGTTCTCTGCTGTGTGTTTAGAATCTAGAACTGTCCAACCCCATATCAAGCTCAGGAAATAATGATGATGATGATGATGATAACTAACATATTGTACACCTTCTGTGTTCCAGGCACTGTACTAACAGCATTAGATCTATGAGTTTATTCAATCCTCAAGCAAGCCTATGAAGGAAGAAATTGATAATGGAGACTCTGACAAGGGCAAGGCCACCAAAGGCCCTGGACCAGCTCTGGGGGGCCAGCTTGGCTGGGTCCTGCTCACTCCTCACTGGGCCCAGAACTTGGGGAGGGGAAGGGGAGCCTCCTGGGGCACCTGCAGCTTCCAGATGCTCCAGCTGTCAGTGGCAACACTGTTCACGGTCTCACTCATGAGGGCAATGAGCATGTTGAGCAGGAGGATGTAGGTGAGAAGCACGTAGGCCAGCATCAGCAACAGCACCACCCCGCGAAAGCGCAGCTGGTCCTGGAAGGCCAGCTCGCCCATGCCGATGGTGAACTTGAAGAGCTCCAAGGAGGCCTCCAGGATGCCACTGTATGGAGCCGAGCTGCCCTCCTTGTCCTCTTGTCCTGCTCTAGGCCGCACTGTCTCTGTGGCATTCGGGCTTGTGGGGAACCCAGAGCCCTGGGCCTCCCGGCTCAGGCTCACCAGTGCTGCAGGAGGGTAGAAGAAGGCCCTCAGCCTGAGGAGACCAGCAGGCAGGTTTGAGGGTATACAGGGCAGGCAAGGGATGGGCAGGGGCCAGAGGGGGGCCTTTACCTACAGCGAAGCCGAAAAGGAAGACTAAGTAGACGAGAAGGAAGCGGAGGAGGTCCCTCAGGATGACCTAGAACACACACACCCAGGAGCTGGAGTGGGTGGCTGGGCTACCAGACATAACCCCAGGTCCCTGCCATGGCCCTGATTATGGGTTCTCATGTAGACACCACACACACACACACACACACACACACACACACACACACACACACAGTGTACGTACACAGAGCTCTATGGAACTATACTATATGGAACTATACAGACAGGTCTTTTAAAAAATCTATATAAGATCACATCATTTTCCTGCTTAAAACCCTCCAGGATCAAAAAATTAAACACACAGTTATCATATGATCCAACAATTCCAAGTGTGGGTATATATCCAAAAGAATTAGAAGCAGGAACTCAAACAGATATTTGTCCTTGGATGGATGTGAAGGGGTAAACAAAATATAGTATAACCATACAATGGAATATTATTCAGACTTAAAAAAGGAATGAAATTCTGACACATGTTATAACATGGATGGAACTTAAGAACATTATCCTAAGTGAACTAAGCCAGTAACAAAAGCACAAATACTATATGATTCCATTTTTATAAGATACTTAGAGTAATCAAATTTGTAGAGACAGGAAGTAGAATGGTGGTTGCTTGGGGCTGGGGATAGGGGAAGGAAATGGGGAGTTAGTGTTGAATGGGTACAGAGTTTCAGTTTGGGATGATGAAAATGTTCTGGAGATGGATGGTGGGGATGGGGGCACAACAATGTGAATGTATACTTTAAAATAGTTAAAATGATCAACTTTGTTATACTTATTTTACCACAATTTAAAATTTTTTTTAAAACTTCCTGGGCCTCCATACCCCTTCTTATGGCCAACTTCCTCTCCCTCCATCTCCCTCACTCTCCCTAGCCTCCTTACTCTGTCTCAAGAACTCCAACCTTGTTCTGGTTCATGTTTTCCTATGCCCAGATTGGCTGTGGAAGAGGGTGCCTTTCTGGTAAGGCCAAAAGGAATCCCACTGGAGTATGATGTCTAGCCTTGCCCAGTCTTGCTGCGGTGGGGCCACCCCTGCATCTTACCTTCTGGATCATGACACTGTAGATGCCTGTGTGTTGGAAGCCACGTGTATAGTAAAGCAGGTTCAGCCAGCCCAACACCAGTGAGGACACAAGCAGGGGCAGGTACCACTCGATGGCCAGGAAACACAGCACCTGAGACAGCACCGTGAGCAGGGCCTGGACCAGGCTGCGAGGGGACAGGGTCCAGGTCAGTTTGAAGGCCACTTGGCAAGGCCCCTGAGCCCGCACTGGCCAGTACTGACCACCGCTGCCTCTCTCATGGCAGTTGGATGGATGAGAAGTTTCCTATCTGTCTGGAGCTGGACCCAGTCAGGCCCTGACCTCCATCCCAGGCAAGTTATTTAACTCCTGTGGGCCTCGCCTCAGTCTCCTCCCCTGTAATATGAGGGTAACAATAATCATGCCTGAGCATTTGTGAGGATTCAGTGAGACATGTAAAGAGTTCAGGCTCCACTGGTGTATAGCAAGGGCTCAGTAAATGTTCTACAAGAATTGGAGCATAGAGAGGCCCAAGCTAAACAGCTGGACTCCTGAGTCTGGCCTGTACTCTGGTCCCAATACCCTGGAACTCCCTGGACCTGGTCCACCCCTCTAAAGCCTGCCTGGTGCCCACTGCCACACACTCCTCTCCCAGGCCTGAGATGAACGAGAAGGAGTGAGGGCCCACATACAAGAGTATTTCAAAGTAGCTGTCCATGAATGAAATCCAGATGAACAGGCGGCGCCTCCAGAAGTACCACAGCTGTGAGGAGGAAGGGGGACAGGGGAGTGAAATTTGCTATCCAGGTCACAACACTGCCCTACTGCCCCTCGGGGCATGGACCCAGGCTCCCACCGTGCTCCCACCTGCTTGCTACCTAGTAGCCTGTTGGGGCTTGGCCAGCAGCTTTTATTTTCTAGAAGGGCTCATTAATTTTGCTGATAACTAAGAAAGATTTAGAGCCTGTTTTCAAAAAGGGTAGCTACCTGGACACCCAGGTAAGGCCAGGGCCCTCATGGTTCCTTGTGGATCCAGATGAAGAACTCATGCACGACATGTGGTGAAGGGGAAAGCTCCTTTCCCTCCCTCTCTCTGGCCTCCCAGGGATCACCCTATTCTCCAGCCAGTCTGGATCTTGCACCCAGGTTCTGCCCCCTCTGAGAGTTTCAGTGCCCTCCTGCAAGCTTGCAACATTTTCAACTGAAGAGGCTCTGCTGGGGGAGCTGCACTAAGCCCTGCCTGCCCCCACCCTTCTCTGCTCCCCAAGTGAGGAATGCCCTCACCCAGGGACCTGGGGGCAGGAGCTTCTAGCTCAAATCCCCGGGAGCAAAGCCAGCACTACCAAGGAATCATAGGAACCAATTGCTACCCTCTGAGCACCCTAGAAAGCATAACAGGGAGGGTACCCATAGCAAGGCCTTCAACTGCCAGGAGGGAGGTCAGGGTGGGACCGAATATAGAATTCAGTTTCCCCATAAATGAAGGGACTATGGTTAACTCTCTCAAAGGCTCCTGGTAGCAGAGTTGCAGGTTTGCTCCTGGGTGGGCTGGAAGCCACACTGAGTAGGGAAATGGGAAGAGTTCTCACCTGGCCTATAAGGAGGTAGACCCCGCCAAGCAGGATCAGTATGTGGCCCAGCAGCAGCATGGAGTTTCCGGCTGTCACTTTCATTGGGAGGAAGGCCTGTGAAGAAATACTCTGGTAGGACCTAGGGTCCCCTCCCAAGAACCCACTCTCTGAGAGCCAGAGCCAAGGGCTCTTTTCTAAACCTGAACTAGGGAGAGGCCAGCCACTCAGAGCAATAGAGGGAACATGAGTTCCAGGGCAGGACCCTAGTCTATCAAGAGGCACAATATGTAGCACTTATGAGCATGGGGTTGGAAGCCAGACTGTCTGCGCTCAGATCCCATCTCCAAAACTTTCAGTGTATGACCATGGATAAGTTACTTAACCTCCTTGTGCCTCCTTTCTCTCAACCATAAACTGGGGATGGTTAATAGTTCATCATCTCAGAGGGGTGTTGTGAACATGAATTAAATAAGTTAACACATGTTAATCACTTAGAATGCTTTCTCACATATAGTACACAGTAAGTGTTAACTGTACTGTTGCTCTTCCTGTGGTGCCAGTATCCACACGATCACCAGCTGGGTGAGAGCTTGTGCATAACACTTAAGCAGTCAAATCCTCACGTTAGCATTTGCAGGGTGGGGGTGGTAATCTGAGGGCTGTTTCTAGGAATTCTCCCCAAGATGTGTCCCACCCCAGCCTTGCCTTCTCCAGGGCAGGCTGGTGGTAGGCAACAGCGGTGAAGATGAACATGTAGATCAAGTAACACAAGAAGTTGAAGAAGAATCTGGGGATGAGCAGGTCCCATTTCGCCTGCAGCAGTTTGTTCAGCGGCTCCAAAATCACCATTCGGTGTCGGTGCTGAGGTGGGAATGTGAGAGCCAGGGTACATTCAGCAGGTATACACAAGGAGCCCACTCCTACTAGGCTCACTGTAAGGGCTGAGGGAATGGAGGGGAGAGAATGGGGAGTCTCGAGTGAACCCCCCCCACCTGCCTCCATCCCATCCTCATAACTAGGTAGTGATCGAGGGCCTCTCCTTCTAGTTCAGAGCAAGTGCTGGTCAACGAGAGGCCCTCAGTGGTAGCCACCAGGACACTGGTATGACCACCGTGTCGAGTGGGACTGGAATGTGGAATGAGTGTGGGTCAAATAGCCAGGGTCAGCCACACCCCCACTGGCACAGGAATAGGGCAAGTGTGGCCTAACAGATAGCAGGGAGCTCTGCCAGGCCCCCCATGCACACCCCGACTTTGGTAGGCTCACCGGGCTTCTGCAATGAAAGGCAATGATCTCCAACACCGAGTTCTCCTCCCAGCTGTCCACAGAAGCCAGGTCATATAGCGACACCCGGACAGGCCCGTAGCACCATTCAGTGAACTTGCGGGAAAGGGGCTGGCACGGTCCCGAGAACTCCCTTTGCAGGATGTGTCTGAAAATCTGCAGGGTGGGCCATGTGATCTTGGCCTGCTTGGCCACCTCCCAGCACTGGCTTGTAGTCTGGGAAACACTCGGTACTCTGCAGAGCTGCCTACTGTTTGCAGAGCTGTGGTAGACACATGCACATGCCCTGTACACATGGGTCCTTGCATGTATAAAGTCTTACATACGTCCACACATGCACAGCCACATTGTAGACATTCCCACCCACCCACATATGCCTAGGCCTGCCAGCCAGTCTGGCTCTTCCTTCTCCACTCCTGCCCCTTGGCCTCTTTCATAGACTCTTCACACGGCAGAGGGACCCCCAGCCCAGAGGTCCTTAAAGCCCCTTGAGATCAGAGGCTACAAGCTACCTATGTGTATGCCTTTTGGTGGTCAGAGTCCTGAGCTTTCAATAGACCAGAAAGAATCAGGAAACTGAACAATTTAAGAAGTAATTTGGTTTCACAAATGAGGGGGGTGGGAAGAGCCATGTTGGGGAGACTACTACACAGCCACGCTGCTAGACAACAAAGGGAGATTCTCACATCCCAGGAAACTTGGAGGGCAGGAATAAAATAGCAAAGCTTCTACTTATGTTTTTTTTTTTTTATCTTAGCATTTAAAAATGCCTGTGTTCTAAACATAAGGCCCTGTGTTAATGGCCCTGTGTTAATGGCCTATATACCCGTGAAGCCAGCCTTGACAGTAAGGATCAGACAATTGGTAAAGCCATTTGGAAAAAAGTAGAGCTGCATCATGTTTACTCTTTATACCAAAATGACTTCCAGATAAATCAAAATTTTAAGATTTAAAAATGAAACTATAAAAGTCTGGAAGAAAATATAGATATGAAATACATACACACACACATACACACAAGGTTATAGATATATAACTTTGTAGAAGGATTAAACAATAGCAAAATCAAGGAACCCTAAAGGAAAAGATAATTACACTTGTATATGTAAAAATATAACAATTCTGGGTGGCAAAAAATACAAAAAAAATGTTTTAATGTTGAACTGGGAGAAAAATTTGCAATTGTCATTGTAAACAAAGTGCTAATATGTTCATTATAAAGAAAACTTACCAAGCAAGATGAAGAAAACTTAATAGCGAATCTAATAGAATAAGCAATGATATGAAAAGACTGTCTTCTAACCAAGAAACCCAAATGACTTTTTTTAAGAATCCCTGAGTTTTATAATATAATATATTAGTTCAGTAGTTCAGATATAGTTTATCAAGAAACACACATATGCATGCTGAAAATGTCCTTACTAATAAGAGTGTTCAGTTGGAAAGTGGGGAGATCACTAATATAGACCACCACTGCAGGCTCTTTCTGCAGAAATCTCAGAGTGAGTTCTGCTGCTTCCCAGAAAGGTGAGAAGGAGGAGGAGGCCAGCCACTCACCTCAATTTTGCCTTCCTTGGCAGCCAGCTTCAGAGGTGTGAGGCCCTGCAGATTGGGGATGTCCTCAAGCTGCACGGAGGGGCAGAGGCGGGCCCCAGCGTGGAGGAGCCCATCGTACATGCGGATCACCAGTGCACTATTCTCAGCCGAGTTGTCTGCGATCATCACCAAGGCGTGCAGGACTGTGTTGCCCAGTGAGTCGGTGGCCTGTAGGCTAGCTGGCTGGTTTGGATTCTCCAGGAGGTAAGTCACCACATCCCACTGCTTGGTGCATGCCGCCAGAGAGAGGGGCAGCTCGCCTGGGGGCCAAGGAGGCAGCTAGGGCCTCAGGCCTCCTAGCTTCCACCTGCCTACTCCTCACACACCTTAGAAAGAAGACCATGCCTCCTTGAAGCTGGTCAGGCACTTATGGGAAAAGATGGAGCAGTGCCTCACGGTCTGGGGCCCCATTTAGGACAGCTGTGTCTTTTCCTATGAGTGCTGGTAAAGGCAGCTCTGTTGGTTCTGACATAAGGGAAAGGGGACCAAAGCTCTTTAACATGGAAGGGAACAGAAAAGGGGGCAGCCACCAGAATTCCCATCTCCCCTGCCTTTTTCTCTTCTCTTCAGCAGAGCCCAGGCCCACTGCTGTCTGACATAGATACCCTTTAAGCCCAGCCTTGTCTGGCCAAGTGTTGTCACACAGCGGTTCCAGCAGCCATTCCCCAGTCCTAGTCTAGGTTTGGGTGTGTGATAAGCCTCCTTAGACAGACAAGAGTAAACATCTCTTAAGACAAACTGCTTTTGCAGGCAGCCTAGTGTTTAGAAGCATGGGTCTCAGGGTGAGATAGACCTGGTTTTAAGGGCCTGCTGGCTCTACCACCCATTAACTATGTGAAACCCATCCCCTCTGTGCCTCAATTTAACCAAGAAAGACTGCTCACCAAAATAGAAACAAGTCCCTTGGCTTTTCTTCTGGAAGAAGTGGCCACAGGCCCGGACATGTACATCGGCACCATGCTCCACCAGGAGCCTAACACACTGAAGGCTCCTCTTCTCAATGGCGATATGCAGGGCACTATGACCTCGGTAGTGTTCATCTGTGCACTGGGCGTTGACCAGGGACTGAGGATTGCCAGACTCCCGGTCAATCTGCAGCAGCGGCAGGATGCAGGCATTGACCCCATCTCGAAGATTCAGGACAGCCTTCATCAGGCACGTCTTCCCTGTGGAGCCCTCTGTGGGAGAAGGGGACGGGAAAGGGCACCAGGGTGCTTAGGCCCAGAGTAGCTGGGCTGCCTGCCAGCCTGTACAATGAGCCCAGGCTCCAAAATGCTCCTTGGAAGATAAAAAAAGAGTACCATACATGACTGGTGGAAGCATACCATGATTCAGGGTATGAAGGCTCCAATGACTACAATTTCTGCCTTCGAAATTGTTTCTAAGACATAATTTGTCACACACGCAACATTGTCTGTGCAAGAACATTCGAAGCAGTATTTAAGTGTCTCTACCCTTTAATGACTCTGTCTTCTTCAAGAAGGCAAGTCACTTGGCCTCTTTTAACCTTATTTTCCCTCACTGTAAAATGGGAATATTCCAGAGTTATTGTAAGGACCAAATGGAATTATATACAAAATGCTCAGTACCCAGAGGCCTAGCACACAGTAGATTGAGGCCCAAAACTACAAATAAGCTAAGGAGTCATCAACTAGAAATTAGTTAAGGAAATTATGGTAAATCTACACAATGTAAAACTCTGCAGTTATAAAGTGACTGATTTAAATATATACTTACTTAAATGGAAAGTGCTATAAGATGTAGTAAGTAGGAGAGAAAAAAAGCACATTACAAATTATTGTATGTGGCACAATCTCATTTATGTAAATATATACCTAACATATTTAAACAGTTTAAAAATATGTATTCCAAATCATTAACAGGGGTCCAGGATGACAGACCTTTTACCTTCAGATTTATACATTTCATTATTATTTGAATCTTTTAAACTGTACAAAGTATTTTTCCAATCAGCCTAAACAATAAAGATATTTAGATTTTGGGCAAAGAATGCTCTGGATGGGTAAAATAGATGATCTGTGTATTATATCTCAACTATCGCTATTATTTAAAAAGAGAAAGAAAAAGAGAGAGAGGTAGGAAGGAAGAAAGCATTGAGGATGCCCACAAGTATTCACTTGGCCATTGAAATTGGCTAGGGGTGGCAGAGGTAGGCCAGGAGCCGGTGGATGGAAGTGGTAGGCACAGCCCTGACTGTAAGTGGAGGCCCTTCACTCTGTCAGCAAGGGCCCCCTGCGGCCATTCTGGCAACAGAACTGCCCCTTTAAAAAAAAAAAAAAAAAGGAAAAAGAAAAAGAACATTTGTCCCTTGGATCCTGAGCATGGCCAAGGCTCACCCAGCCAGCCCAATCTCAGCACAGCTGGCAGGACACAGTGACTCTAGCCTGTAGGACAGTCCTACCTATGTAGTCCGAGTCGGTGAGGTACTTGCTGGTCCGGCGCAGGTACTCTAGTAGCCCAGTCAGATCCTCAGGGACACCCCGAGCAACCACGCTGAAGAGACGGTCACGGTCAAAGCGGTTTGGGTCTGGCTGGCTGCAGGAATATGGTTTGTAACTAATGCTGTAGAATAGCATGGGCCCCCCAGAAAGCTCCTCATCCCAGGGAGCCCTTTTAGGGGGCCTTGTGAGCACTGTATACCCCAGAGGTCCAGGAGCCCCAGGGAAGCTTTTCTGAGGGCCTCTGCTCTTCCAGGGCAAACCAAGGAGATCCCAGGTGCTTAGAGCCCCAAGAGCCAGGACAGGCTGTCCAGGGCACTAGTCTACAGCATCCCCATGGCTCCAAGCATTACAGATGTTTCTCCGCGTCAGGTGCTTATCATTTACTAGGTGCCTTGATGATCTCGCAATAGGCTCATTATCCCACAGGGTCAATTTCAGCACAGAAATTTTTCATGGCTCCTGATCTGGGGTCCAGGTTGAGATGGAGCTATTGGGAGGTGCCCACAGACTGTTAGGGGACTGTATGTACCACTGGCCTCGACAAAAAAAATCAAGAAAATTCCCTCATCCTCTCAGAAACCATTTATGGACTACTAATAGAATATCTGCTCCTTTAACTTTCACTCAGCCTCAGGGTCAGGAATCACTACTTCCTCCACTAGACAAACAAAGAGATAAAGTAACTTCCCCAAAGTCACAAGTATAGAACCAGGCTCCCATGGGGGCTATCTAACTCCCAGCCAGAGAGACTCTAGGCTAGGCAGACAGAGGTTTCTAGAAACACATGGGCCCAGTGCTGAAACCTATCAGATGCTTACTGGATATTTATTGAGAAGCCACACTTCTGGGAAAGGTCCCAGAAGGGGCCTTTTAGTTCTTCATAATCTAGCAGTGTCTGGTGACAGAGAAGGGGAAGAAGTATCCCCTCCTAGGCATGTCACTATTTACAGACACAAGCTCATCTGTGGGGCTCCTGGAACCATGACCAACAAAGATATGAAGGGTCAAATAAAGCAGGGCAAGGGCTATTTGACACTTTATAGACCTTCAGACCCTAGCTTAATGACTCCCGTGAAATGAGTCAACCGAGTAAGGATTGTCAACTCTGATGAGTGAGGGGATTATTGGAATCAGTCATGTTTTAAGCTGTATCCACGTGACTGGTAGGGCAGGGCCTGCTTCCTCCACAACAGGAAGCTGCATGTCTGCCCAGCCTGGCCAGATGCATCATCATCTGCCCAGCTGACCACGTGGCCACAACATGACCAAGAAGTCTCTGCGGCTGACTAGGAAGCAATGTGGATAATCCATCCAGGGGAAGTGGCTCTTTGGACAAAGTATTTCCTTTTGCAGGGTGACATTACAGTCTTGGGGTAGGGAAGTCCCACAAGGGCACAAACTGAGATACTGAAGGTCTCAAGGGGTCCATTCTGCCTGCCAGGCAGGCTACCCAACTTCTGAAAGCCTCACACACATCCTCTCCTGCTCTGGTCTGAATCTGACCGTGGTCTCCAGCAGAAACAGTATAGGGGGCTCTAGGCTGGAAGGCCAGGGCTGGTGGCTACATCCTGGGCATGAGGAGGAAAAAGGGGACTTCCCTGGAAGTCCCACCTGGACCATGAGAATTCTCCTGGTCAGATCTTGTATGTCAGACCTCACACTGAAGGGGATGGCAGGTGCATCCACACGCACACCCACAGGGCTGGAAGTGTCACTCCCAGCAAGAGTAGGCTCACACAATCTGAACTAGTAGAGATCACAGGAAAATCTAAATGAAGATGACTCCCAGCAGAAGTCACCTTCCACAGTCCCCAGAGTCTACATTCTCTGGGCAACAGGTTCAGCCTTGGAGTAGAATCCAGCAATTTTCAGATGTCCTGACTCTCTCCTTGAACTGAGGTATAGATATTGCTACCATCTGTCACAGGGCCCATGACTGGGTGGTGGCCAGGGCACAAACAAGGGGGATGAGAGGGTCAGCTGAATACTTAGAGCTGGGAGAGCATGTCTCTATAAAGAAGAGTATGACCTCAGAAAGCAATAGACCAAGAATAGGGAGTGTTCCAGAAGGAACAACCCCAGAGAGCAGAGCACAGCAGAGTTCAGACTGTTGGGCCCAGGAGCTATCATCAGAGTCAGACCGAGGACCCTGCGGGGTCGTGGGGAAGGGGCACTGGAGCTGGGCCCAGCCATCTAGTCTGATGCCAGGCTGCATCCCCAAATGCTGCCTCACCTGGCACCTGCTCCCTCTCTGTATTTGATGTTCACTTTGATTTGAGAGGGGAAGTTCCGGTCCTCGCCCTGAAATGGTGACTCCATGGGGGGTGGCCCATCTCCATAGCCCAGCTTTCCTTTGTCCACATTAGCATCATCTTCTTGACCTCCATCGAATGTCTCCAGCCTGAAAGTAGGAGGGCTGGAAGGCGAGGTCATCCTAAGGGTTGGGGCCTGTTCTATGCAGCTAGAACCTCTGTGGAGACAGAGATGTTAGAGTGCCCTCCTTCCTCCCAGACCCAGGTAGGGGTAGGATGTCTGGCTGGGGCTGCAGAAAGAGAGGTTTAGAAGCTAAGTAGAACCACCCACATCGGTGCAGAGCTCAGCCCAACAAAAATGAGAGTGAGATAAGGGAAGAAGGCAGAGGGTGAAGAGAGGGAGGAATGCTCTTGGCATGAGAATAGCCCAATGTCCTGGGAGAGCATAAGGACAAGGACCCAGTAGGTCTGCCTCTTCAACTTTGTCCCACAGGAAGGGCCATGATTGTCCCTGACTTTTCCTCCAGGACTTCCTGGTATCTGAGAGACTACAGCCCCCTGGTCCAAGGGTAACAAGCATTTGTGTCAACAGAACAACTCTTTCTCTATAGGACACCTTGCCCAGTGATCATATTCGCAACAGATGAAAGTGTAGTTGTGGAGTGGGGGAGGGTCACTCAACTTCTAACCACAGAGGGGGCACGCTGAGGGAAACCTTTGGAAAAAACACTGTTCTATCAAACCCTTCATTTTGCTGCCAGGACAACTAAAGCTCAGAAAGGGGAAGTGACTTTCCTGAAGTCACCAGCTGTTGGCAGAGCCTGGTCTAAGACCACCTCACTCTATTATGACGTTCCTCTTCAGTTCTCAAAATCTTTTGGGGCGATCTATATTTTCAGTCTGACTCATCTCTGAAGGCACTTAATGCCACCAGTCTGTGCCTTAGGGGCTCCAAGTCTTCAGAGTGGGGAGGAAGACACTCTGCTGGCTGCTCAACCACCCTCTGACAGGCAGCCCCACCTCGGGCCCTAGGCAAGGCTCTGGTAGCTCAGCTGACTGCACTATCTCACCCTCCCAGGAGAACTGAAAACACAGCCCCATTACACGGCAAGGGGTAAGCCACAGTAGAGGGTAGGGAGTCCCTGTGCCCCTCAGTGGGTAGGAGTGAAAAGAAGAAAAAGAGTCAGAGATGGGTGGGGAGACAGCAGGGTGGACGAAGGGGTTGGGGGCAGGGAGCAGCAAAAGCACAGGAATGGAAAGTGGGGAGGGTGGGATGGTGGCAGGGCCCAGGCCCTCTCTGTCCATCTTCAGGCTCCCACATCCCTGGGGAACCTGGGTGGGGCACTTTCTCACGGAAGCAGAGGAAGCTGGGACCTGGCTGATTGCCTCAAATGCAATCTTGAGCCACCATCTTTCTGCCCACCCTGGGGCGTCCTTCCGGGGACAGACACTATTTAGCTGATACATCTTCCACCCCCACCCTATTGTGACTTCCTGGCTGTCCCCGCAGCCCACCACTCCCAACCCTCAGCAGCAACAGCTGTCTTTCTAGCCCCTGCCACCCTCCTGGGGTCCCCACTAACCCTGGCTGAGAAGGAAGAGATCTAACAGTCCAGATAGAGCAGGAGCCCCATGCAGGCCCCGCCTTAAGGCTGGAGAAGCAAGGAGCCCACTAAGGGACCCCGCGGGGATCATTCACTGTCAGGTTTGAGGGCCCGGCCCCTCAGACGCCCCCAGAATTACCCGTCGACTTACCCCGCACGGCTGAGCTAGGGCGTGGCGGTTGCTGGCTGCGAGCTCTGGGATCCCAGAGCCTCAGAGGCGGCGAGGGCTGCGGGAGGAAGTGAAGCCGGGAGGTGAGGTGAGTGCTGACAGCCCCGGAGCCGCAGCACCCCGAGCTCCGGCTGGTGCGCTGTGGTCTTTCGGCGTTCCGCTCACTCAGTCCACCTGGCAAGCATGCATGGTGGAGAGTGGGGATTAACTCCCCAGTCAGGACCGGCTGACAATCAGGGACTGACCATCAGAACCAGTGGCCACATCCAGCTCTCCGAGAAACACGCCCCGCCTCCCCACCCCCACCGCACTCCACCCCTACTGTCTAGCCACTGAGGCCCCAGATGGGCGTAGGGGCAATCAGAGGCAATTCTTGGGTGCTGGGGCCTTACCTCTACTGGGAGCTGGCATGGGTGGAAGAGTCTTTCCCCACTACACTCACACACTGACACCTACCTCTTCCCTTCCTCACCGCATGCCTCCTAACAGCCATGTGGCTCACATTGGGAACTGGTTGACCCATCACAGGGCAGAGAGAGCTGATGAGGAAAGCCCCCAGGGAAAGGAGAGGCTCGGGTCAGCCCAGCACGGGTCCCTGAGATGCACTCCACCCATCCACCCAAGAGTTTGAAAGGACTCCAGACTTCCTCTAGTTAAAGGTGCTTCCAGCACCAACCAGCAAGGGAGACAGGGAGGCCTTGGGGCTTGGGGACACAGTCACCATCCAAGCAGCCTTAGCACACCTCCCCCTCTCTCACACCCCAAAATCCAAACCATCAGTAACCCGCCTACACACACACACACACACACACACACACACACACACACACACACACATCAAACTTAACCAAATTTGTGTCTATTTTTGCCTGGTCCAAGCTGCTACTAATTTCTCTCCCCTGGGACACTGCAGCTACCAGATTGGTCTCCCGACTTCACTCCTGCCAAGGTTCATCCTTGTAATTCATTCTCCTTACAGAAATTGAAGTGATCTTCCAAAAAATGAAAACCAGATCACCTCTGGTTTTCACGCCTTATTGGCTTAACTCTCCTACTCCAACTAGTGGTTTTTCTGGGAGTAAAATGCAAACTCCACACCACAATCCTGTGCATTCTGGATGCCCTTCTCCATCAGTCCACCTTCAACTCTCATTGCAACCCTTTCTTGCATGTTACACTCTAGACCTACGTTGTCTCTATGGTAGTTGCTAGCCATAGTGGCTATTTAAATTTAAATCAATTCTAATAAAACAAAATTAAACATTCGATTCTACAGTCACATTAGCCAATTTTCAAATGTACAATAATTACATGTGGTTGTTTAGTGTCTGCCATATTGCACAGCACAGACATAGAACTTTTCCATCATCACAGAGAATTTTATTGAACAGGACAATTCTAGATATTCCGAAGACATTTTAGTCTCTCTTCTGTTGCCTCTGAGCCTTTGCACAAGCTATTCTATCTGCCAGGAACCCACCTCCCCTACACTCCCCCGCCACAAACACTACCCTTGCTCCAGTCAACTCCTATTCATCTGTCAACTCTCCATGTAAATATCACTTTCTCTGATTAGCCTATCCTAGACCCTGAACTGGGTTGAGGGTCTCCACTATGTGTTCTCATGACACTTATACTTCTCTGATCACAACTCTTTATCCATTATTGTTAACATTTATTAATTGTCTGGCTTCACCTTTAGCAATAACAAAAGCCTACTGAGCACTCACTATGTGCCAGACACTGCTAAGTGCTTTACATATAACTCTCAAAGCAACCTCATTTCATAAATGAGGAAATTGATGCTAGGCAAGGTTAAGCACTTAGTTCAAGGCCACATGGCTGGGAGATGACAAAGTGAAGATTTAAATGCAGAACCACACCCTTACCCACCAAACTCTCCAAGTGGTGAGATCTTGTGTTTGTTGTTTGTTTGTTTGTTTGTTTGTTTGTTTTGTTTCAGCACCCAGAACAGTTCCCAGCACCCAGGCTTTGAATAACTGTGTAGCTAATCATAATCACAATGCAGAGGGCATAACTGTACTCTTGGGGAAAAATTGGAGAGTAAGTGAAGGCCCTCAAATGTTTCAGAGGCACACACATCAGGTGACAATGACAACTGAACAGACAAACCAAAATGCAAAAGCAGCTTATAAAAAGTCTTCAGATCATTAACCATCAGGGAAATCCAAACCCACTATGAGATACCACTTCACACCCACTAGGCAGATAATTACAAGTGCTGGTGAGGATGTGAAGAAATTAGAATTTCTCATAGACTGCTGGTGGATTGTAAAATGGTGCAGCCACTTTGGAAAAGGGTCTGACTGTCTCTCAAAAGGTTAAAGAGAGTTACTTTATGACGCAGCAATTCCACTGGGGTATGTACTCAAATAAAATGGAAACATATGTTCATATAACACTTGTACACAAATGTTTATAGCATCATTATTCATAATAGCTGAGTGGAAACAACCCAAATGTCCATAACTGATAAATGGATAAGTAAAATGTGGTCTCTCCTTACAATGGACTATAAAAAGGAATGAAGTACTGATACATGTTGCAACATGGATGAACCTTTAAAAAAATAGAGTAAGTGAGAGAAGCCTAGAAGATCTCATATTGCATGATTACATTTATATGAAGTGTCCAGAATAGGGAAATCTATGGAGACAGAATGTAGATTAGTGACTGCCTAGAGCAAGGAGATTTGGGGGGAAATGGGGTGTTAATGGGTCCAGGGCTTCTTTTTGGGATGATGAAAGTGTTCTAAATTTTATTGTGATGGTGATTACATAATTCTGTAAAAATACTAAAGAACTCGCTGGCGGAGCATCCCAGCCAGCTGAGCTTTCCCACCATGCCTCTTGCCAAGGTTTCAACAGACCTCACCAAAATGTTGTCTCAAATAGAACACACCATAGAATACATGATTTTCACATTTCAGAGATTTGCTGTGAATAAAAGATACTTAACAAAGGAAGACTTGAGAGTATTCATTGAAAAGGAGTTCCCTGGATTTTTGGAAAATCAAAAAGGCCCTCTGGCCGGGAACAGAATAATGAAGGACCAGGAGCAGTGTTGAGACAGCAAAATAGGCTTCCAGAGGTACTTTTCACTAATTACTGGGCTCACCATTGTGTGCAATGACTATTTTGTAGTATACATGAAGCAGAAGGGAAAGAAGTAGGCAGCATTGAGCAGTCACTCCCACCCTGGTAAGAGTTCTCCCAAAGGGTTGCTAAAATGGTCCTCAACCTTTTTGGTACCAGGACTGGTGCTCCTGTGAGAATCTAATGCCTGATGATCTGAGGTGAAGCTGAGGCGGTGATGATAGAGCTGGGGAGCAGCTACAAATACAGATGAAGCTTTGCTTGCTCGCCTGCCTCTGACCTGCCGCTGGCCTCCCGCTGTGCAGCCCCATCCTAACAAGCCAGGGACCTGACTGGTCTGTGGCCTGGGGGTTGGAGACCCCTGGGAGAATCACTGACTCACAGCTTCACCCTGTATAAGGATTTCATGAGCAGATTGGGACCCTTAGAAAATGTACAAATAAAATCCCACCCCTGTTTGACAGGAGAAAGAAGTCAATTAAAGCTAGATAAGCTTTTGATTTTTATATGGATTGCATCCTCTTGCCCTCCATAAGCAAATTTTTTTTTTAGTTTCTAAAAAAATACAAAAGACCATTGAATTGTATACTTTAAATTAATGAATTTTATGGAAAAATATATATATATATATATATATATATATTTTTTTTTTTTTTAAGGGCCTCTGTGCAGAGGAAAATGTCTGTGTTTTTAGAGGGAAATGAATCAAGCAGAGAAGGAAAACTTCCTTAATTCCAATGTCACTGGAAACATATTTCAAGAAGCTTCACCCAGTCCATTCTCCACTCAAGGATGCAATATCTTTCCTGTGTGTTTCATTTCACACTTAGTAACTTTTTGTAAAGCAATATTTCCTTTATTTGAATTTCTTTTCAGAATTGATTTTAATAAAAACAAGAGAGAGGTCACAAAAATGTGTCAGAGATATGCATTCCAGAGGGGAACTAAGCGTCGCAGATGGGAAGGCAACTTCCTTTTCAGCGTCTACACTATATGAATTTTTTATCATTAACTTTGAAAACAAATACAGGTATCCCTGCTTTTTGAAAGTTTGCATTACACCACTTTGCTTTTACGAAAAACTTAACATTAATACCTGTTTTGGCTAACCAAAAGAAATTTGAAGAGGATTTTTGTTTTTATGGAAAGACGCAAAAAGGAAAATAGCGTTCGGCATTTGTTTTGCATCAAGCCCTTCTAGAGGCTGGGCATCCGAGGCAGCGAGAGGGGCCCCTCCTCCGCAGCGCCTTCGCAGCTCCTCCCCAGGAACTACATTTAGCATCTCAGCATCAAGCGTCATAACCTTGAACTGTGTCTGTGAGCATCTATACTTTACCTAGATTTATTTTGTGCATCCATTAGCAAGATGTGTCCTCAGGTATGAGAAAAGCTAAAGAGAGCTTGTTATGTTTAGAATAAAACTGAACACAATATTCACCCAGGCAGCCTGTGGTTCAACTCCGGGTATGGGAACAAAACTGAACAGAATTAAGCATATTTGGCATGGTTTGGCAAGTTAGTTTTTGGATCTGGGAACGCTCAAAATTTTCTCCATATAAGTTAATAGTAATTGCCTCTTCTCTTTACATCATTTCAGCTTGTGAAAGTTTTCCTAGGAATGCTAGTGGGAAGAAACCACTATTCGAATCCAACTCAAATGTGTAAGAAATGTCTAAAGCCTGTCCATAATTAATGTAAGTTCTAAAGAAAGGTGAGAGTGAGGGTTTAAGATTCTGGAAGGTGAGAACTTCTCTGGCCTTAAAGGAAGGATGGCACTTGCTGGGAGGGAGGTGGACAAGCCAGAGCTTGCAACTGAGCCCTTTGCTTCTTCTCCTAAGGACCCCAAAACTTGGTCCATGTTTACTGGTCAGTTGCAGCCCTTTCTGAACAGTTTATGTCTGAGGCTGACAGAAAAGTGTTAGAAACAAGCCAGTTTAGTAGGCAGGACAGACTTCCTAGAACAAGGGAGACATAGACCACAGATGAACAAGCTCATAGTGAGGAGAAAAAAGTGCTAACTTAGGTGGCCTTGGTCCTAAGAGAGGCAAGAGTCCTTAGCGGGCCTCTGAGGCCAAGGGCACCCCCTGGAGGAGAGGGGACCAAAGTTCTGCCGTTGTGGGCACAGTCTACCTGGCCTGAGAGAATTGTTATTCTCATGGAAAGTGTGCTACCCCTTCCCACACCGACTCAAGAAGTCCTCTGAGCTCCAGAGGCCACTGCTCAGCCAGGCTCGGATGTGCTGCGTCTTTCTCCCAGGACCCAGAATAGCCACAGCAGGCTCCAGGTCAAATCTGGGAGGTGGGGCTTGAACCTCTAGCCTCTGGGGAATATCCACAGTCTCTGGCTGGAGCTGGGCCCATTCGCAACAGCCCCTGCTATTGGTCAATGGATATCTGGTTTTGCTACCGAAAAGACTAGGAGAGATGTTCTACCGTCTGGGAACCCTGAACAGAGAAAAAGTAGGGAGAAGGAAGACTGAGCTGGGATAAAGATGGGGCAGACAGAGGAAGCGCCAGTCACGGAGACACAGTAGACAGAAAAGACAAACACCGATTGAGACCTAGAAGATCCAGAGACAAGGCAGGTCGGAACCAGCAACAAAGACAAGGAGAAAGACCAGGTGCAGGTAGTCACTCTGAGCCAAGGACGCATCAGTCTGGACTGGGACGAGGATGCTATGGGTTGCGTCCTAGGTCCAGCCCCGACGGATGCATGCTGGGAAAGCAAAAGGCCCGCCTCCCTGCTCGCCCCCAACTGCCTAGGCCCCATTCCTCATCCCCAGTGCCCCTCTCCTCCGCCTCACCAAGACCCCACCCACTGCGACTCAGGCTTGCCCCCACGCTCCTCCCCTCCCCCGCAACACCCTCACTGTAGTGCCTCAGACACTCCTCCCCACACGTTCGCGCCCCGGCCTCGCCTAGCCCCTTCTGCTACCACGTCCCAGGACTCCCGGTGCTGCATCCCGCCACGTCCCACCCTTCGGCTCCTTCCATCGCCCTTCAGCCACGCACCCCACTCTCACAGTTCCCCTAGCCTCCGCCACGTCGCCTTTCCCTGGCCCAAGGGAGGCCTCCCATTTTATAAGGAAGCATCCCTATCCGCCCCAGACACTTCCTCTCAGAGTTGTCAGAGCCGAATGTCGAAGGTCCCAGCTGATCCTCCAAGGGTAATGGGTGGGAGAACCACAGGGCCTCCACTTGGAAGAGGGTGCCGCGCCCCTCTTGTCCCACTGCTCTCCCCAAGTCACAGAGCTGGGCACTGAGGGTATCAGAGCCTGTGGCCTCTGCTCCTTCCAAAGTTGTTGCGCGCTAGAGGGGTGCACTCAAGGGATGGGAACAGGTAGCACCTGCCTCGGGCTTGGAGAGCTCTGGGCAAAGCTGGAAGCGCGCGCTTGTGCCTTGAGCCAGGCGCTTTACGGGCATTTTTGTTTTAATCCTTACCACTACTCTGGGAGATAGATCCCGTTGATGAATCGCCACTTCAGAGAAGAGGAAACAAAGTTAGAGAATTCAAGTAACTCGCTTGCTCTGGATTACAGCACATTGCAAATGTTGGCTGTGGGATTTGAACCCAGAAAGTATGAGCTCCCTTTGCGTTTCCATCTCTCTTTTATATATATAAAAAGTCAGGTTTATTGTGGTATAATTCACACCCTTTAAATTTTTACTTCATATTTTAAAAGAAGTACACCCTTTTTACTCTAATGGTTCAAAGAATTTTGTCAAATGTATATAATTGTATGACTGCCACAGCTATCAAGATATAGATAGAGCACTTTCTTCTCTTCAAAATGTGCTCTGGGGCCCCTTTGCCCTCCCCTCCCCCACCACCATGCTCTAATAACCACTGATCTAATTTCTGTTCTTGTAACTTTGCCATTTCCAGAATGTCACCTGAATGAAATCACACTGTATGTGCCATCCCTATGTATCCCTGGTTGTTAAGGTCCCTCATAGCTTGTTCTTGCTGCAGTTCCCTTTGACAGTGTCTGACCCCTAGACCTTGAGAAAAGTTTGTTGCCGCTGCCTGGGGGTAGTGCAGTCCTGGGAAAGGAAGGATGGGCTGGTTTCAGGTTTTGAAGTTGTCTTAGTCCGTTTGGGCTGCTATAACAAACTACAACAGACTGGGCAGCTTATAAATGACAGAAACTTATTTCTCATAGTTCTGGAGGCTGGAAAGCCCAAGATCAAGGCACTAGCATGGTTCCATACTGGTGAGGGCACTTTTGGTGGTTCACAGCTAGGCATCTTCTTGCTGCAGTCCTCTTTTATAAGGTACTAATCTCATTCGTGAGGGCTCCACCCTCATGACCAAAAGTACCTCCTAAGGGCCCCACCTCCTAATACCATCACATCTGGGTGTTAGGATTTCAACATTAGAATTTGGGGGGACACAAACATTTAGGACATAGCAGTGGAAATGACAAGTTAACTAAAAAACCAGAGGCAGGAGTTTCGAACAAGAGTTTAGGAAATTTCAGAAATGTCACTCAAATTTAGACTTTAACGTGTAAGTAATGGATAATAATTTAGATTTTAGTGTTAGACCCTCCCTCAGAGCCCTAAGGTCACCGAGATCTGCTTCACTGCTACTAAAGATTATCTCTGAAGAGAAAAGTTGTTGGCCAGTTCCCCTCCAGACCTGGGTGCTCAGGCCAAGCACTGCCTAAATGTAGTACTTCAGGCTCAGAGTTGGGAGAATGGGAAAATTCATGCATCAGAGTTTTCTTTATTTCTCTGCATTGTCTCATTTTTCCCAGTTCTATTTTTTTCTGTTGGGTTTTGTGAGTCTCTGACTTTCCTAGTAGAAACTTTCCTAAATGTTTGGTACCAAAAGCCAGATACATGGATAAGACTCTGCCTGCTCATCCCCCTAGGTGATGTCACAGTTTCCAAAGTTTAGTACACAGATGTTCACTTTATTACCAGTGGTCAGCAGGGTCTCACCTGTCTGTGGGTCCCAGGGCACTAAGATCTCAGAGTTATGGGTGGTCATCCACTGTCTGTTGCATAAGCACTGCTGGCCATGCCTATGCTCTGTCTCCTTTTCTACCCTCTTTGTTCTTAAGGGTTTACATCTTTTTAATTTTTTTTTTTATCATCTTTTAGAAAGGGTTGAGGAGGAAGCCATTTTTTTAATGTTGATGTTGTTGTTATTAAAAAAAGAAATTTGGACCAGGAAAAAAAGTGAGGAAGTTAAAGGTGAGACAATGTGCCAACCATCCTTTGGAGGTGTTTCCTCAAATAGGAAAGAAGGAAAGTAGGGCACTAACTGGAAGGTGGTCTGGGTGGGACAAATTGTTGTTTAAAGATCAAAGATACCTGAAATGAGAGATTCTGTTTGTATGGTGATGGAATGCAGAGATGGAGAACACCTGAAAGAATAAAGTCCTTAAGGTAAGAGGACTGCCCACATGGAGGAGTTCATCTCTGTTCATGTAACAGAAGACAAGAAGACAAGGTGTGTCCAAGTGTAAACAGGTTTCAGGCCAAGTGTGGGAAAATCCAATGGCCTCTATTTCCTCAAAAAAAAAAAAAGTGAGGTTAAGGTCATGAGCTGAGAGTAGGGGGTATGGAGAGGTTGAAGAAAGAAAATAAAGCATATCACCTCTTAGACAAATGGAGTATAATTGCCCAGCAGCGTTCAGAATCCCTTTGAGTTTTGTGATCATTAATTTAAAATGAAACCAATCTCCTTAGTTTTGTGATCCCACCTCCCAGAAGTTAGGTGCAGGCAGGGAGAAGGTAGGTGCTGGACTCATCCAGGCTTAGGTTTTTGCTAGGCAACTAGTAAAGAAAACACAGCCAGTCACTCCTCACCCCACAAAACAACTTTCAAGTAATGTTTCTACAATTTGCTTTCCAGAGGGAAGCAGCATGAGAAGGACTCACCTCTAAAATGTCATTTTCTGGGCCTGGGTGTTTTGAGGTAGGGGATGAGTAAGCAACTGCCAGAAGTCAGTCAGTCTTCACCCATTTTTCTTACCATCTCCCAAACACAGGAGGTCTGGGCAGCCCTGATTTGACTCTACATGTACCTGGAGCAGAGACTTGAGTCACTGCCAAGGTGAGGGCAGGTACTGTGTGTTCCAAAGCAACAGTGGTGGAGGAAGCAAGAGCAGAACCCCACTTTTCCATTTTATCTTCCCAATTAAAAACAGCACATCCTCCCGTCATTCCAAGAGATTTTCAGTTACCTCTCTTGAGGAGAGGCCAGCAGTTGTGCTAATTTGACATCTTGTTTGACCCTGATCTAACATTGTATTTATTATCCCCTATTGTAAGTGTCAGTTTACTCCTGTTTCCACTTGATGACTGAGCATGTATTTCTTGGTTGCCTTAGCACTTGGCACAGGGTAAGAAAGACCAATTTTATTTCTGCAAATATGAGGCTGTAGAGTAAGGCTTAGAACAACCTATTCACTTCCTCAGGAGATGTTTTGGGCCTGGATTCACATAGAGCTGTTTGACCTCACCTTTCCAGAATATTTGCCTGTTTCTGGGCGTCCCTACACCATGTCCCATAGAAAGTTTGGGTCTCTACCTTCTCCCTTACATATTGTGGTTTAGAGTAACTGACATTGCCTGTGCAGATGTTCTACCTACTTGGAGGTATTTCTTTAAGCATAGGCCCCTTATTTCAGTATAAATTTCCATGTCAGAAGACCCACTTCAGACCCTGCTTACCTAAGCCCAGTGGACAGAGCTTGGAGTCATGCTGTGCTACTCTGGCCTGAAAAACAAGTGGATAGGATGGAGCTGAAAGTGAAACAAGTGAATTATTTTAGGTGGATAAAGTCAGTCTGCAGGGGGCAGCCTCTTAGGAAATCATCAGCACCTTATTGGAAGCTGGAACAACCTCAGCCTGTGTTCTTGTGGTTTTACAGAAAAGAGACAGCAGAGGTATCAGCAGCTCAAGGAAGGCTGAGGCCCAGAGAAGCAAAGAGAATGAGACACATTGCTGTGCACACTCTGCAGACTCTTCCAGCCCCCACTTTTGTCCCTTCAACCTCTCCCTTCTTGTCTCTGGAGGTCTATGTTTGTCTAAGCTCCCATGGTCATGCTCACAAATGGCTCAGGGCCTTTTCCCTTCTCTAGGTGGTGGCTGCTGTGGAGGCAAGGAGCCATATTGTTCCAGTAAACTTTTCTAAGCTGCTTCCAGGAAAAGCTCTGGGGAGGAGGAAGAAGAGTAGCATAACCTAAAATGCCATCGGAGCTTCTAAATTAAAGTACTGGCAGCAAAAGAGAGCAGGCCCTTTCATCTTCTAAAAGAGATTACACTCAGGCTGGAAGCTTAGAAAAGCAGCTTTCCCGGGTGTGGGTGGGGATGGGGGTGGTCAAGGTTGGGGGTGCTGCTTCACAGGAAGCCAAAGGAAAACAGGAGGTGCTGGGAACTGCCAGATAACCCACAAAGTGGAGGGTGGAAACTTCGTTTGTTGAAAGGCCACAGGGCATGATGGGGAAAGGTATTCTGCCTTAGAAGTAAGGTCTTCCTCGGATACATCACAAAGGACTTTTTCTCTCTCAAATACTGAAGCATCCCCTTTGCTGGATGCAACACCCCTTCTAAGCCTTACTCTAGAGCCTCATATTTGTAGAAATAAAATTGGTCTTTCAGTATTTTTCACTCTGGCTCAGGGTGAGCAGAGCAGTTCTGAAAACTGGGAGCATTACCTTCATTCCTCAGGCCAGTGTTTGGGAGGCGTGGGCCACATATGGAAGAAGTCAAGGGGTGGGTTTCCCGTGGTCTGACTGATCCCAGAATTTACCCTGCCTCTAGCAGTAGCAAATTCACATCCATCCCCACAGCAGGGTCAGGAGCAAGGCAGATGGAAGCCTGGCCCTGCTAAGCTTTGCCTTTCTTCAGGCTCTTTCTGATGCTTGCTGTTGTCCTGGGACCGAGTCCCTTGCTCCAGTGCCAGGAGCAGGAAGGATGGTGCAACTTCAAGGCTACTTACGGAACTGGTAAACAACACCTAATTGCACAATATACACAGGTGTGGATGGAAAACCACGTAAAAAGATGGGATTGTATCTTTAGGATCCTGGCAAACTACCTTAAATGCTTCGTAATAATGGGGAAATTCCTGGAATTTTAAAGTTTAATCACTAAACAAAATTGCAGTATCTGCAGCAAAGCGTAAATGTTTTTAAACATATAACAAGCTTTTACAAACCAGTAAGACCATCAAACAAACTTTTTAAAAACTGAAGATATGAATGGAAAGTTCACAGGACATAGAAAAGAAAGAGAAGGTGTTAAACCTCATTCATCAAATAAAAGTTTAAGTTTAATTATTTATTTATTTTAATAGATAATCTTGGCCCATGATGAAAATTCAAACAGTTCAAATATTATATAGTGAAAACAATATATACCCTCTAACCTCCCTTCTTGAAATCGTTGTTAGCATTTTTTTCTTTTTTCTTTCTTTTTTATTAAAATATAGTTGACATATAACAGCAATTTCTTATGTATTCTCCTAGAATTATCCTATGTGTATTGCAAAATCATTAAAGTATAAATAACCCCCGTTTCACACAGGTGTTAACACATATTACTATTCACATTTAGGTTGTTTTGAGTGTTTTGCTACTATTAAAAATACACCAGTGAACATATATGTTTATACTTCTTTGTTCACATCTGTGAGAATATCTGAAAAATTTCTAGTAGTGAAATTGCTGAGTCAAAGCGTATGTGCATTTCAAATTTTATAGGTATTTACCAACTACCTTCCAAAGAGGTTTTACCAATTTTATGCTGACCAACAATGCATAAGGATGTATTTCTCTACTCACTTGGAAATAGTGTATTAACAATCTTGTTTCATCTTTGTCAATTTGGAAGATTTTTTAAAATGCTATTTTATACATTTAATGGTCGTTTTTCTTGTCTTTTCTTCTTCTTCTTTTTTTTTTACAGTAAAGAAGAAAAGTTTTATTAGAAGAAAAAGTACACTTCCAGATGTGGAAGTGGACCTGAGCAAGAGAAGCATGGTTCAAAAGGTTTAAGGGTCATTTTTCTAACTACAAATAAAGCTGCACATCTTTACATGTGTCTAAGAACCATTTTCTTTTCTAGGAATTATCTGCTCTCATTCTTTGCCTATTTTTCTATTGGATTACTAATTTGTTCCTTATATATTTGTAGAAACTCCTTATGTATTTAAGAAATTATCCCTTTATATGTGTTGTAAATGTTTTTCCTAGTTTCTTATTTATCTTCTGACAAAAATGTGAAGAAATACATTTATAAAGGCATTGATCATCAAGCTGTCTACAAATGTCTCATTAATATGGATTAAATAAATTATGATACATACAATAGGATGTTATGCAGCTATTTAAATGAAGATTTATATTTATTAACAAAATATCTGTGTATAGTAAGTAGAAAAAGCAGAATATAAAACAAAACATTATATAAGCTCCCCTTTTAAAAAAAATTTGTTACCAACAGTTACTTCTAGTTGGTGGAAATTTGGGTAATTGTTTCAGGTTATTTTACTTTCTTCTTTTTACTATTATTCTAGATTATCTGAATTTTTTAAAAAGTGATGAATGTGTGTTGTGTTTTTCCTTTGACTATGTAAAAAAGATGAATCTAGCTATTTACATTTTGAAAAAAATAAGTAAAAACTTAAACTCAAGGACAAGGCAAAATTGACCAGTGTCATTAAAAAAGAACTGCACTTTCCCTCCCTAAAATATTGGTATTAACTCCTAAAACATGATATTGGTTGGAGCATCATCATATGTCCGCATTATTTTTAATATCATTATAAGTATTTGAAAGTTATGCTATTTCAAAACATATTTAACTTATTAAGAAGCATGGGGCTATCATATGAGTGATAGAAAACAATTATAATAGTGTTCATTATGCTTAGCAAAGTATAGTTATGTAATATAAAAGTCATTTTTCAAAGCCACTATTGACACTGGAATTAAGATAGACATTACATTAATCAGGAGGTAGTCAGTGGCTCTAAAGAGTCTCTGTCAGTGGTTTGTCTATCCCTGTGGGGAAAGAATGCTGTTATGATCTGGGAGTCATAGGGGTGGCAGGTTCCTCTTCCTGGAACACTCTTCACCCAGGAGGGTGTAGAAACATTGTATAATTCCTGTTTTTGTTTTTGCTTTTTTAAAATGTGTTATAAATAGTTATCAACAAGCCTTACACCTTGACTTATTTATTTGGCTTAAAAAATTGTAAAGAAAAAGATTGAAGCCTTTTGAGCTATGCTTCTCTTGTTCAGGCCTGCTTCCACTTCTGGAAATGTACTTTCTCTTCTAATAAGACTTTTCTAAAAAAAAAAAAATTGCCAGATTCTTTTTTAGATCCAAAACTTCTGTTTTGGCAATAGACACCGTAAACAAAAATTGAAGTGATGGTCTGAAAGACACTATCACAATTATAGCAGATAAATTGTTACTTTTTAGAATATATAAAGAGGTTCTACAAATTAATAATAAACAGGGAAAAGATGCAAACAGGTAATTTTCAGTACAAATTAATGATAAAAAATACACACAATGTGTTTAATCTAACAAGTTTAATCAGAAACATAAAAATTAAAACAAAAAGGTGTCATTTTGCCCTTCAAATTATCCAAAATTGAAATGATTCATAATGCATATTAATAAGGGCATGGAGGACTAAGTACTCTTATGTAGTATTGGTGATGATTTGTTGATGTAGTTCCTTTTTTAAATTATTGTGATATAACACATATAACATAAAACTTACCATTTTAACCATTTTAATATGTACAGTTCAGTGTACTAAATATATTCACATTGTTATGCAACCATCACAACTGTAATCTCCAGAACTTTTTCTGTACCCACTAAACAGCAACTTCCCATTCCCTCTCCCCCAACCCCTGGTAACCACCATTCTACTTTCTGACTCTAGAAATTTGACTACTCTAAGTATGTCATATAAGTGAAATTATACAGTATTTGTCCTTTTAGGCTTATTTCATTTAGCATCATGTCTCCAAGGTTCATCCATGTTGTAGCATGTGTCAGAATTTCCTTCCTTTAAGGGTGAATAATATTCCATTGTGTGTTGTATAATCTTTTTGAAGGGCAATTTTGTAGTAATCACAAATGCCAAATTCTTTGATACAGCAATAAGAGACATTTACAAGGATATTCATTGAAGCATTGTTTTAATTGTGAAAAGTTAAAAATAATATCCATCAGTAAGGAGATGGGTAAAATGTGGGATGTCCATACTATAAAATACATTGCAGTAATTCAGAAAAAATGAGGTAGATCTTTATGTACTAGCATAGAATGTCTCCAAACAATATAAATATATTCTGTATGATTCCATTTATGTATACTTTGTAAAGTATGAATTTATATAATACATAAATATATGTAAACATATTGAAAACAAACTGGTGGTAAATACACAAAACTTCTGCCAAGTGGCACAAAAAAAAGATAAGTGTGTGAGGAGGAAGATCTGGGGAGGAGTACTAAAGAAGGACTTTTGTGTTTTACTTTTATATAATTATCTACTGGTTGAGTCTTTATCATTGGAACTCATTGTTATTTAAATAAAAAATGAATACTTAGAAAATAGGGATATGACAAATTGAGTATATTTGGACATAGGATTAATGAATGCTTTCTTTTTCTGTATTTCTCAAGTTTCCTACATTGAATAATTACTTTCATAATTAGGAAAGCAATAAAATTATTTAAGAAAAAACAGTGTACCTGCTGTAAATTACTGTGCAGTCATTAACAAGACTGAAATAAATCTACATCTTAAAATATATATCTATATACATGTTTGTACTGGCATGGCAGTCCAGAAGGACACCCCCTATGTGTATCTTTACAGTATCCTTAAACATTGATAAACAATGTTCTCATTACATCTGATTTTACTCTCCTTGCTCACTAGTTTCCTCCTACACAGGCCATCTTATTGTTCCTTGAATTTAAGCTTTGCTCTACCTCGGGACCTTTGCATGTGATGTTCCTTTTGCCTGGAACACCCTTCCACCAGATATATTGCAGCAAGTTCCTCATTTCTTCCAGATCTTTGCTCATGTCATCTTATACTTGAGCCCTTCCATGACCATATTATGTCCTTTGTTCTGCTTTATTTTTTCACTGTAGCACTTTTCATTATCTAACATATGATATACCTAATTTTCTATCTCCTCTTCTCTTTAGTGTAAATTCCATGAGGGCAGGGACTTGGTCAGTTTGTTTATTACTGCATTTCTGATGCTGAAAACAACAATAGACACTTAAAATATTTTGTTGAATGAATACATGAATGGAAGAATATCCTCATTAAGTGGTTTCCTCTAGGAGTGTGAGAAGACATGAAAAGATATTTTTAAGTTTTTACTGAATACTCATATAGCATTAGAAATATTTCATCAAGAACTTGTGTCACTTTTCTATTTTACAAAATCAGATTTTTAAAAAATTGCAAATTTATTATTATTTTGTCTCTTAACACCTGCTTGAAGACAAGATGTAACAGGTACCAACTGATTAAGAACAACTTATGGAAGAAAAATTTAACCTGAGAAAAGTTTTACAAATTTTTCTCTCAACTGGGAAAATATATTGTTTTGTTTTATATTTGTGTTGTTCTGTTTTAGCAGAATATCCAGGCCATTTGTTGCAAGTCTAGAGTCCATAGCAACACAAATCTGTCCTGAAGGAGGCCTGGAACCTTGTGCAATCAGCAGTGCTACACAGGGAGACGGGGAGAGGTCATGGCTTGAACAGTGTTTCTCAAAATGTGAGGGACATTAACTGATTGAAAAAGAAGATGAAATAAAAAGTGAAATTGGATGAGCTCAAATTGGGGGAGTGAGTTCTTAGTCAGGGAAGGTCAGTGTCATTTACATTTGCTGATAGGAGGCAACTGGCAGGGCTGCCATGCATGTCATTGTGAGAGGTATTAGGGCCTTTAATCATGAGTTGGTGCATTAGCCCTGGCTGCTTCAGCTAAATTGATTCTGTCACCTTCGATGGTTGAGATAATCCCCTAAATTGGCCCTGCTCTTTTACTACCATGGATTTTCTGAGTGAGCTACATAGAGCTGCTCTTTCTGCTCACTCGACAATCTCAGGCTGAGCTGGCCCTGGGCGTGGGCCACCCACCCCTTGTCCCAACTTCACTGTGTGCTGACGTTACCTAACCCAGACATTGTGCAGAGCCCACTTCCCTCTGGTCCCTGTGGTTTACATGATGAGCTTTACTTTACTGTTTACAGTGGGGCTTGAAGCAGTTCTTTGTCAGGAATCCTCCCCAAGGCCTTCTGTTCAGACATTCCTGTGCTGAATAAAGTATGTTTAACTCTAAAATAATTTTAAAAAGAAAAAAAAAGCAAAATTGGAAACTGGAAAACACTGGATTAAAAATTAAACAAGTTCCCTTAAGGCAGAACTTGTTGGAGCCTTTAATATACTAGCGCACTTCTAAGTCTCCAAGAGCAGGTAACAACTTCCTGAGCCCTGTGACCACAGCACCATTTTCACAGTGGTTATATTTAGGGGACAAAGTTTGGGAAACACTGATATTAGAAATTTCTGAAGGTAGAAGTGTTCCTTAAGAAGAGTCCTGTTAGATGTTAGGTAGTCAGAGGAGTAGGTGCTAGAACAAATTATAGGAGTTGGCTGAGACCTAAGACCTACTAGCTGTGAAGTGAACTTCACCACTCAACTTCTGATGACAAAAGAAAATAGATAGTAATAAGATCAAGAAAGCATGAAGAAAAAACCCAAAACTTACTTCTCTGTTAATATTGTTAATAAGTGCAAGATTCTTTTTCAGAAATCAACATTTGTCTAAAGATTCCATTTGGAGTCAGCTGGGCCTAATTAAAAAGGAGCCATGGCTTGCCTCTTCAGATTGAGGAATGAGCATAGTATAACTAAAATGCAGTGTTTTGAGCTTCAGGAAGTCTCATGAAATGTACTTTCTAGAGGCCCTGGGAAATGCATAATGAACAAGAGACCTGGGCATAGTAAGTCTACTCTTTCTAATTTGGGAGCAGTCTTGACTTCACAAGTACATTGCTGGCTCTTGGACAGGGATGCTTGTTGTGAACAATGCTGATGCTATGTTGTAAATGACTTCAGTCCTGGAAGACTATAGGTGGCAGATTTGAAAACATCCACAAAGGGATTGAAATATATCTCCCTTCACAACCACTTTTTACTCTCCTGAAGCAACTAACGTTAAACAGGGTACTTCCATTCTGTGTGCTTATGCACACACACATTTACTATAGCACTTTTGTTTTAAATATTGTCCTGTTAATTCTTACTGCCTTCATTATGTTTAAATATTGCATTATCATAATTTAACCACTCTCCTTTGATAAAAAAATTAGGTCATTTCCAATTTCATTATAATAGCTTTGGAAACACTAGGAAAGTTTTTTCATTCTTTTAAGCACTTTGAATGTAATCGTGATAAATACTGAGATAGGTATAATTTACTCCATTTTTATAGATGAGGAATCTGATGTACTGACAAACAAGATAAATTAGTTGCCCAAGGTTACAAGCCAGTAAATAGAGCCAGATTTAAACTCAAGTAGTCAGAGATTCATGGACATGAATAATGGACTAGTCATTACCAGAGGGTAGCGGGGAGGGGAGAGTTAGATGGGGGAAACATTTTTTATATTTTTTCAGTTAAAAAAAAAAGTTAAAGTTAAAAAAAAATGTCGAGTGGGTGTGTCTACTTCAGACCACACCCTGAATCCTATTACACTGCAACATTTTTATAGAGGGCATATAATATTTAAAATTGAATGGATTTAATGTTCAATCCACTGGCCATTCTCATTTTTTTCATTTTACGGAGAACTGGTGAAAATTTTATTTGGAGTGGCATCAGGCTGTAGACCAGCATTTGGGACTGGCTTTCAGTCTGCCAAGCTAGTATTTTAACACATCTTTGCACACGGGTGCATTCTTTCAGGAATAATCACAAGAAAACAAACAGAAACCCTTCTTTAATCGAATAAGTAAAAGGCAGACAACAAAGATTACAGTTAGGTATGGTTAAGTGGCACCTTGTTTTGCAAACTCTACAATCTCAAGACACATGATGTGCAATAAAAAGTCCTGATAAACACATGAAATTTGCTTTTCGCAGGTAGCACAGTCCCAAAATAAAATGGGCTCAAAAATTTTTTAGAAGACTGACCCACCATTTGGATAGCATCCCAACAGGCAAAAGGTCTGATAAACAACCCCCTGAGGCACCGAGTTTCAGCAGTGGGAAGGTCAAGGGAGACATTTACATAAATGGGCAGGTGTATTTGCAGCATGGGCTGTTAACAATTTCTTCCCTCACATGGACTCTAGCATCTGGGCCAACTGCAATTTAAATTCCTGGCTATGTGAATGTACTTAATACTTTCCCCAGTGTTGCCAGCCCCTCAGTGAGCAGGAACCCCTAACTACCATTGGCCTGTTTAATTCAGTGTGGAGTAAGGTCTGAAGCCAAATTATTAATCTACTTCCCAAAATCAATTGAGAGCACAGTTAAAGACACATTCAGAGAGCCTTTTCATTGCTCAAATATCAAGTTGTGTGCAGGGTGAATTTGCTGAGATCCATGAATACCTTTGATACCTATGGAAGAGATCTTGAGACAGCTACAGCTGGAATTCTTCTCAAGGAATTCACAAAACTACAAACTTGTGAGCACAAGTCATAGTGAAGATTTGGCAGAAATGACAACATAATTGTGCAAGTCATATTTGCTCAGACCACCACTCGTCTTTACTTGGCTATTTAGTGTAATGTATTTAATTCTTCAGGTTTATTAATCAAGGTTTATATTAGGTGTAAAGGAAAATGTGGGAATGACTTTTAATCTTTAAAACCCAGCTTTAGATAGCCAAGTCATGCAACAAAAGCATGCTGGGCCCATAAAACACACTTCAATAGCAAAAAGCCTGTTTTAAAATATTGCATTCAGCAAAAAGCCTTTTGTTTAAAAGCACTAGTCTGAGGACATTTTGAAGGGGAAGGAACCTAATTAAACTTTGTGGATTTTATGAACTAAATCAGAACACTTAATCGATTCCAGACCTTGGTTTGCCCGACAAGAACTCAGCCTTGAACAAGTCGACTGCTAAAAATGTTCAGACTGGAAAGGATGTCACCTTCCAATATAAGTCAAATGTGTTCCCTTAAGTCTTAAGGCTTTTTAGAGGCTTGCTTTTTCATTATCACCTCAAAGGGTTTAATATAAGCAGCTTTTTCTTTTTATGGCCCAAGTATTTTATTACAGGAATTGAAGCATTAATTTAGTCTAAACTTAAGTGCTACATCCAGTGTCTAACTCAAACCTAAAGTACTCCAATTTAAGTTGATTTCTGGGACACCTAAAACTATTGAAAAGCTTGTTTCAAATTATGCACCAGCCCTTCTGAAGTACACTGAGAACATAAAAGGCATTATTTCTAAGCCTGATGCTTGGCTTTCTACTTTTTTCTAATGTACCTATAAGTGACTAAGATGTTCTTACTAATAGCACACTTATGATCACACCAGCTTTATTACCAGAAGTTATTTCCCTACTATGGTATATAAACACTTTGATAAAAAACCAGGAGGGCTTCCAACTTCTCCCCCTTGTACACATTCCCCACACTATTTTTGTCCTAAGTTGAGAAACCATCAAATTCACTGGTTACATTAACTGCAGGAAATTATTGTGAAGGGTAAAGAAGTTGATAACTAAATAAAAGGCCCCTGTATCCAAAGCTTCTTATCCCCTCAAATTTCTATTAATACTGGAAACATACTGCCTAGTGTTTACTGGTATGGTAGCACATGAACTGCTTATTAAACTTATCAAGTTTCAAGAAAATCTTATTAGCTGTTGCAATCTTATCTTTTATGATAATGTAAAACTTAGAAACCATCTTTGCTATCTAACATACCTGTGTAAGGTGCTTTACATCAAAATATACTTCTCACTTTTTGTTATCTCACAAGCCAGCCTTCTTTCAAAACTTGATGAGGGCTCCACCTGATCCTTGGCTGAGCTCACATTACAGAGAGGATTCCGGTTCTATTTCGCTACCTAAACACTTTTGTGTAATGCACTCACAGGAAAAGTGTTAAGAGTCAACAAATAACTACAAGGCTTAATCTAGTTCCCACCCCTCAGCACATACCATATTTACCAAAGTCAAATGACTTAATTCTGCACACATCAACCGTCTCAAAGTTAAATCCCTCCCTTGAACACCATTTTAACCAGTTAGGAGTCCCCACATAACTACATAATTTCATGACAAAAGACACAATGTGCTACCATGCAACAAAACCTTTATTAACACATTCAACAGGTTCAGCTATTACTGAAACTGGTAATTTCTAAACTTAAATTGGGGCAAGTGGCTAGAGTGCAGAGTAATGCATCATTGGGCACTATGAATGCAACACTAAATTAACAGCCACCCCTCAGACGTAGGACCAGGTGCAGGGTCGACTCTTTCTGAATGTTGTAATCAGAAAGAGTGCGGCCATCTTCCAGCTGTTTGCCTGCAAAGATGAGCCTCTGCTGGTCCGGGGGGATGCCTTCCTTATCCTGGATCTTGGCCTTCACGTTCTCAATGGTGTCACTTGGCTCCACTTCCAGGGTGATGGTCTTGCCGGTCAGGGTCTTCACGAAGATCTGCATACCACCCCTCAGACGCAAGACCAGATGCAGGGTCGACTCTTTCTGAATGTTGTAATCAGAAAGAGTGCGGCCATCTTCCAGCTGTTTGCCTGCAAAGATGAGCCTCTGCTGGTCCGGGGGGATGCCTTCCTTATCCTGGATCTTGG